>CAUYQG010042442.1:0-21253 GCA_963574415.1 Tarsius wallacei
GTATCATATAAAAGTTTCTTAAAATTTATTCCTGAATGTACATTAGAAACTATCTAGAAAACCATATGTGACTGGTTATTATTATTTTTTTAGACTAGAAAATATAGTTTACTTAGAAAGTAAATTAGAGAGAGAGAGAAAGAGGAGTTTCACCTCCCCAAGGTAGAGGAGAAGGCCAAAACTTAAGAAAACTTGACCTGGCCATAGCTCAGAGAGCAGTTAGCCACACCATAGCTTAGCAAGGCAATGGCTGCAATGGCCTGGCAACGGCCTCTGGTTATTATTTCTACCTCATTTTATACATGCAGTATCACACTCTTACAGAAAAGTGAAGAAAATATAAATATATAGCTTATCAGATTATTACCAAAAAAACCCCACTCATTTAACTGCCATTTTGATCAAGAAATAGGATATTGTTAGTAACATAGAAACCCTCTTAGATCCAAATAGTATCACCTCTCCCCCACAGGGGTAAGTGTGATTCTAACTTCTAACAAACTATATTTACTTTTGCATATTTTTAAGTTATGAAAATAGACATATAAACTATTATTTTTTGCCTCGATGATTTTATTCTGCATTAGGTTTATATGATTCATCCATGAGGTTACATGTAGCTATAGTTCATCTGTTTTCATTGCTGAATACTGTCCACATTGTTTGACTATACCAAGGGCACGTATCTATTCTAGTCCTGGTGGGTATTTGGGGCTTTTCCATTTGGGTCTATTATAAAAAATGCTACAAAGAATATGCTTATACATTTTACTAGGTGTACATGGGCACATATTTTGCTCTCTATATACATAGGAATGCCAATGCCATTTGCAAAATATGTGGCATAAGATAATGCCAAAATGTTTTACATGGTTGAAATAATTTATAGTCACACACCATTGTACATGAGATTCTGCTGGCCCATATCCTTGCTAAAACTTAACACTGTAGTAGTCATGGGATGATATATTACTGTGGTTTTATTTGAATTTTCCTGATAACTTATAAGCATCATTTAATATGACGAGTGGCTATTTTAATACCCTCTTTCTGAAGTCCCTATTCAAGTCACGTACCCTTTTCTCTTAGAATTTTGTCTCTGATTGATTTTCAGCAGTTACTTTTCAAACAAAATATTTTATTTTAGATTCAAGGGGTACATATGGCATTTTGTTACAGAGGTATATTGCATGGTGGCGAAGTTTGGGTTTTATTTTTAGCCTATCACCCAGGAGGTGGTCCTGGTACACAATGGGTGGTTTTTCAGTACTTACCCACTTCCCTTCCTCCCCACTTTAGAAGTCCCAATGTCTGTTGTTTCCCCCCCATGCCTATGTGTATTCAGTGGTTGGCTCCCACTTATGAGAGCATGCGATATGCAACTTTCAGTTTCTCTGATAATTTGCTTAGAGTAATGATCTCCAGCTGCATCCACGTTGCTGCAAAGAACATGATTTTGTTCTTGTTTATGGCTATATGATATTCCATAGTGCAAATACGCAACATTTCCTTTATCTGGTCCATCATTGATGGGCACCAAGGTTGGTTCCAAGTGTTTGCTATTGTGGATAGCGTTGCAATAATAAACGAGTGCAGGTGACTTTTCGGTAGAGGGATTTATGCTCTTTGGGGTATATACCCAGAGGTGGGATTCCTGAGTCAAATAATAAATCTATTTTTATTTATTTGAGAAATCTCCAAACTGCTATCCAAAGAGACTGCACTAGCTTACGTTCCCACCAACAGCGTGTGAGCCTTCACTTTTCTCTGCAACTTTGTCAATATCTGGGTGTTTTGTGTTTTTTTTTTACTTTTTAATAACACTGCTGTGGATGATGTGAGATATTACCTCGTTGTGCTTTTGATTTGTATTTCTGTCATGATGAGTGATGTTCAGCATTTTTTATATGTCCGTTGGAGGCTTATATATCTTCATTTGGTAATTTTTCCTATCCTTTGCCCACTTTTTAATGAGATTATATGTATTTTTTCTGTCTATTCACTGAGTTCATTATAGACTTTGTCTATTAGTCTTTTGTCAGATGCATAGTTTGCAAATAATTTTCTCCCATTCTGTAGATTGTCTATGTACTTTGCTGATTTTATTTTATTGATTTGTTCATTCACTCATTCATTCACTTATTCATTTTTGCTATGCAAAAGCTTTTTAGTTTGATAAGGTCCCACTTATGTACTTTGGTTTTGGTTGGATTTTCTTTTGAGTTCTTGGTCATGAACTCATTACCTAGGCTGATATCCAGAAGAATGTTTTCTAGGCTTTCTTTTAGGACTTTTGCAATTTTAGGTCTTTACATTTAAGTCATTAGTACATCTTGAGTTAATTATTGTATATGGTGAGAAGGAGGAGTTCAGTTTTGTTCTTCTGCATATGGTTAGCCAGTTTTCCCAGCGCTATTTGTTAAAGAATATGTCCTTTCTCCAGTGTTTTATTCTGTTAACTTCATCTAAGATGAGACATTTATAAGACGGTGGTTGTGTTTCTGAGTTCTCCATTCTTTTCTGTTGACCTATCGGTCTACCTTTGTGCCAGTACCATGCTGACGTCCTGTAAAGTTTGAAGTCTGGCAATGTGATGCTTCCAGCATTGTTCTTTTTGCTTAAAATTGCTTTGGCAATTTGGGCTGTTTTTTTTTTTTTTTTTTTTTTGTTGTTGTTGTTTTGAAAGTAGGATTTTTATTGAGAGAACAGAAAAACTTCCACAGTAGGAGGAGATCCAAGGCGATTGCTCTCCTTTTTTCTTTTATATGAATTTAAGTATTGTTATTTCTAGATCTGTGAAAAATGATGCTGGTAATTGGATTGAGATTGAATCTGTAGATTGCTTAAAGCAGAACATTTTAACAATGTTGATTCTTCCAATCCATGTGCCTGGAATGTTTTTCCTTTTGCTTGTGTCATCTTTAATTTCTTTAGGCAGTGTTTTGCAGTTCGCATTGTAAAGATGTTTTACCTCTTTGGTTAGATGTAGTCTGAATTTGTGTGTGTGTGTGTGTGTGTGTGTGTGTGTGTGTGTGTGCACGCGTGTATGTGTATGTGTGGCTATTCTTTATGGGATTATGTTCTTGATACGGTTCTCAGTTTGAACATTGTTGATGTACAGAAATGCAATTGATTTTTGAGTGTTGACATTGTTTTCTGAGACTTTACTTAAGTCATTTATGAGTGTTAGAACTCTTTTGGTGGCATTGTTAGTGTTTTCTAGATATAGAATCATATTATCTGAAGAGAGATAATTTGACTTCCTCTTTTCCTATTTCGATACGTTTTATTTTTTTGTCTTGTCTGATTGCTCTGGCTAGGATTTTCAGTACTGTGTTAGATAGGAGTTGTTAAAGTGAAGGAAAGCTTCCAACTTATGCTTATCAAGTATGATGTTGTCTGTGCATTTCTCATGGATGACTCTTATGATTCTGAGGATTGTTCCTTCGATGCCTAAAGAATTGAAGATTTTTATCATGAAGGGATGTTGGATTTTATCAAATGCTTTTTCTGCATCTATTGAGATAATCATGTGGTTCTTGTTTTAACTTCTGTTAATGTGGTGGAATACACTTATTGATCTGCACATGTTGAACTGGCCTTGTGTCCCAGGAATAAAGCCCACCTAATCACAAAGAATAATCCTAGTAATGTGCTGTTGAATGTTGTTTTCCAGCATCTTGTTAAGGTTTTTTTTGCATCTATGTTTACCAGAAATATCAGCCTGTAGTTTTCTTTCTTTGTTGTGGCATTACCGTATTTTGTATCAGGATAAAGTTGACTTTGTAGAATCAGTTAAGGAGGAGTCTCCCTTTCTCAACTGTTTGGAATAATAATTGGCACCAGCTCTTCTTTGTATATCTGGTAGACTTCAGCTGTCACCTCATAACTATTTCTGTAGGTAGTTTTTTTTTAAAAAAATTCATTTAGGATACAAATGGTTTGTGGTTACATAGATTAATTACATACTGGTGAAGAAGTCTGAACTTTAAGTTTACCTGTTACCTGTTCTCATGTACATTGTATCCATTATGCCATTCTACATAACTTTTCAGAACCTTGGTTTAGTTCCCTCTTATGAGAAGATCAGTATTTGAGTTTTAATTTCTGCATTACTTCACTTAGGATAATGATCTCTAATTCCAACCAAGTTGCTGCAAAAGGTATCATTTCGTTCTTTGTTAATGGCTGAATAGTATTCATAGTGGTATACGAGGAGAGATCCCCCAAAAAACCTGGAATTATCTTTTGGAGGGCGAGCCCCTTGTAGTACGGACTTCCCCCACCAGGTACGTGTTGTAGGAAACCATCCACATCAGTCAGTGTACCAGCTAGCTTTGTTGTGAGAGGCTTCAATGAATTATTATTATTATCATCATTATTATTTTGAGATTCTTTCAATGCATCTGCCCATTTCATGGTGGGTGATTTACAAGCACACTTGCCTACACCATGCTGAGTGTTCAACAGTTTTTGAGTTAAAATGGCATGACCCTGGTGCCACACCCTCCCTAGTCACCTGGTCTCGCCCTGAGCAACTTTGTTTCCCCGGTTGAAAAAGTCCTCAAATGGAAACATTTTGTCAACATGGAAGAGGTGAAACAAACAAAAAAGCAGGGCTACAAGACATCAAAATTGGTGAGTTCAACAATTGTTTTGAGCAGTGAAAAAGCATTTCAATGGATGTATTGCATCAAACGAAGAATAAATATGAATATGTAAAGTTTAAATATGTAAGAATAAATTTCAGGTTTCTTTGGGTTCCCTTTATATATATATATTATATATATATATATATATATATACATACATATATATAATTTTCATTTTCCACTTATTGGTTAATGGGCATTTAGTCTGATTTCACATCTTTGAAATTCTGAATTTTGCTATGATAAACATGCGAGTGCAGACATCTTTTTTTTCTTTTTATAATAGCTTCTTTTTCTTTGGATAGACACCAAGCAGTAGGGTTGCTAGATAGGTAAGTCTTATCTATTACTGATTCCATTGCATGAGTTATCTGTTCGGGCTTTCAATTGCTTCATGTTTCAATCTTGGGAAGTTGTGTGTTTCTAGAAATTTATCTATTTCTTCTAGATTTTCCAACTTGAATGCACAGGATAATCTCTGATAATCCTGTATATTTACTCTAGAGCATTTGCTATGTCACCTTTTGTGTTTCTGAGGGTTTTTATTTGATTTTTTTCTCTCTATTTTATTTATTAATCTGGCCGGAAGTCTGTTGATCTTGTTTATTCTTTCAAATAACTGGATGTTTGACTCATTGATCTTTTGTATAATTTTTTGGTCTTAATTTTGTTTATTTGTCTCCTAATTCAATTATTTTTCCTTTTCAGTTTTAACTTTAAAGATGTGGGGCACAACTCAGGTATACAACTTGAATGCACAGGATAATCTCTGTGCATAATTGAATAGGAGACAAATAAACAAAATTATACAACTTAGGTATACAAATGGTCATGGTACAGGTAAAGTTTGGGGCTCACTTTGGTCCCCATGTCACCTGGTTTGATATCAGGTATCCGTATTGATGAAGTATGCCCTCTGTTCCCACCCCTGGCAGTTTCCTATTACTGCCAATCCCTTTCTTATAATATTATGATAATTGTTCAGAGTCTGCTTATGAGTGAGAATATGTGGTACTCAGTTCTTTGTTTCTGTGATAGATCTCTGAGTATTACAGACTCTAAATTCATCCAGGTTGCTGCAAAGTTCATAATTTTGTCCTTCTTTGTGGCTGCGTAATATTTCATAGTGTATATGTAACACACTTCAAAAATTCAGTGTGGGCGGCACGGTTGGTTCCATGTTTTTTCTATTGCGAATAGTGCTGCAGTAAGCATGTGTGCGCAGGTATCTTTTTTGTAGAATGATTTGTGTTCCTCTGGGCATATTCCCAGAAGAAGGATTTCTGGGTCATATGGGAAGTCGATTTTTAGATTTTTTTAAAAATCACCAAACTGTCTTTCAAAGAGGTTGTACTAGTTTACACTCCCACCAACAGTGTAAACGTATTCCTTTTTCCCCGCATTCTCCCCAGCATCTGTTGTTTTTTGAATTACTGATGATGGCCATCCTGACTGGAATTAGGTGGTATGTCAGTGTGGTTTTAATTTGCATTTCTTTGATGACTAGTGAGGCTAAGCATTTTTTAATGTATCTGTTGGCTGCTCATATGTCTTCTTTTGAGAAGTGTCTATTCATATCTTTTGCCCACTTTGTAATGGGACTTTTTAAATTTCTTTTTGGCATGTTTGAGTTCCCCGCAGATCCTAGGTGTTAGGCCTTTGTCAGACATACAGTTGGGAAATATTTTCCCCAGTCTTTAAGCTCCCTGCTCTCTTGATGGTTTCTTTGGTTTTGCAGACGCTTGTCAGTCTGATGAGGTCCCACTTGTCTATCTTATCTTTTATGGCATAGGCATTTGGGTTTTGATCAGAAGTTGGTTGCCGGTTCCAATTTCCATAAGGGTGTCTCCTGAGTTTTCTAAAATTCTTATAGTTTGAGGTTTTACGTTTAGGTCTTTGATTCATTTAGAGTTGATTTTTGTGTATGGTGATAGGTAGGGGTCTTGTTTTAATGTTCTGAATGTGATCAGTCAATTTTCCCAGCACCATTTACTGAATATGTTGCCTTCTACTCAGTGGTTGTCAGTGGAGGCTCTGTCGAAGATGAGTTGGTTGAGAAATTGAGGTTTTGCTTCCAGGATTTCTATCCTGTTCCATTGGTCTAGAACCTGTTCTTGTATCAATGTCACACTGTTTTGATTATTGTAGTCTTATTATAAATACTTTGCTTCTTTTACTGAGGATTGTTTTGGCTATTTGTGGTTGTTTATGATTCCATATGAATTTCTGTATTGTTGTTTCCAGGTCTGAGGAGAACGATGCTGGTAATTTAAGGTTATTGCATTAAATCTGTATTGCCTGTGGTAGGACGGACATCTTAACAAAGTTGTGTCTTCCAATCCATGAGCATGAAGTATTTTTCCATTTGTTTGTGTCATCTTTGATTTCTTTGAGCAATGTTTTATAGTTTTCATTGCAAAGGTCTTTCACTTCTCTGGTTAGGAAGATATCAAGGTATTTCATTTTTTTGTGGATATTGTAAATGGGATTGTGCTTTTTATTTGGTTCTCTGCCTGTGTGTTATTGTTGTAATTAATGGCAGTAAATACCTGTCTGGGGATGGGGGGACACTTCTTACAAACAAGGGTGCCTGAATGAGACATATTTGTGTACCTAACCCTTAAATGTACCCCTCAATATCACAATAAAAAAAAAAAAGAATGTTATTGTCTTTTGCACTTTGATTTTTGTACCCTGAGATTTTTCCAAAGTGATTATTTTTCTTCTGCTAGCTTTGGATTTACTTTACTATTGTTTTTTTTTTTTTTTTTGTTTGTTTGTTTTGTTTTTTAGTTCCCTTGAGTGAGACATTAGCTTTTTTATTTGCGATCTTTTGATTTTCATGGTGTGGGCGTTCACTACAATAAATTTTCCTTTCCTCACCCCTCTAGCAGCATCCCAGAGGTTTTGTTATCTTGTGTTTTTGTTTTCATTTGTTTCGAAATTTTTAACTATTGTTTTGATTTTGTTGTTTATCCCCAAACCCTTCAAGATCAAGTTGTTTAATTTCCACGTATTTGTGTGTCTTTGAGTAGCTCTCTTGGTGTTGATTTTGAGTTTTATTCCTCTTAGTCTGAGAAGATGCTTGGTATGATTTCAATTTGGGGGTACTATGCGAGGTTGATTTGTGACCATGTAAGTGTTCTAGCTTAGAATATGATCCATGTGTGGATGAGAAGAATATGCCTGTGGTTCCTGGGCAAAGTTTTCTGTAGATGTCTGTTAGATCTAATTGGTCAAATGTTGAGTTTAAGTCCAAGATTGCTTTGCTAGTTTTCTGCCTTGACTTAATAAAAGCTGTTAGTGAAGTGTTGAAGTGCTCCACTATTATTGTATGACTATCTTTGTCCCCTCTTAGAATAAATAGCAATTATTTTACAAATCTGAGACTTCCTATGTTGGGTGTGTATATATTAAAAACAGATATTTTTTGTGCTTTTATCATTATGTAGTGCCCTTCCTTATCCTTTATTTGCTCTTATGGGTGTAAAGTATTTTTTATCTAATATGAGAATAGCAACCCATGTTCTTTTTTGTTTTCATTTGCATGGTAGACCTTTCTTCATTCCTTTACCTTTAGCCTATGGGTGTCATTAGAACTGAGATGGATCTCCTGGAGACAACAGAAGAGTGGATCTTGTTTTTTAAGGTGCTTACCACTCTGTGTCTTTTCAGTGGGGGCATTAATGTAATTAGCATTTAGGATTACTATAGATATATGTAAGGATTTGTTCTTGTCATAGTGATGAGAATATGCTTAGTGGTCTCAGTTTTGTGGGTAATCTATGTGGTCAGTAAGCTGTGTGCATACTTGTATTTTTGTAATAGGTAGCCCCTTTCTTATATTTCCACATTTAGAGTTCTTTTAACATTTCTTGTCAGGCCAGTCTAGAAGTGATGAATCCCCTTAGTACTTTCTTCTCTGGGAAGAACTTTATTTCACTTTTATTTATAAAGTTTAGTGTGGTGCAGTAAGACATTCTTGGCTGGCATTTTTTTTTCTCTTAACAAATGTTAAGTGGACCCCCAATCTCTTCTGGTTTAAAAGATTTCTGCCAAGAGGGCTGCTGTAATTCTGATGGGTCTCTTGGTAGGTGTTCTATCCCTCCTCTGTAGCTAGCTGCCTTTAAGATTTTTTTTCTTTTGTCCTGACCTTGGATAGTCTACAACTGTGTGCCTTGAAGATGGTCATCTCATATAGTATCTCAGAGGAGTTTTCTGGACTTATTTTATGGATATTGACCTTTCTAGCAAGGTGTGGGAAGTTTTCATAGATTATGTGTGCAACTACTCCTCCAAAGTGCTCCCATTTTCTCCTTCCCTCTCAGGAATTCAAATAAGACATAATTTTTGTCTCTTTACATAATCCCATACCTCTCAAAGGTTTTGTTTATTTTTAAAAATTCTTTTTTCTTTATTTTTCTCTGATGGGTTGCTTCTAGAGATTGGTCTTCAAGCTCTAAACTTCTTTCCTCCACTGGATCAAGTCTGCTGTTAAGGTTTGTGTCTGTGTTTTAAAATTTCTATAGCAAATTCTTCAGTTCCAGAAGTTCAGTTTGGTTCTTTCTCAGAGTGACCAGTTTTTATGGCCTCTCTTATTTGGTAGTCCACTATCTCTTGGATCAAGATTAGTTTATCTGTCATCCACATTCTGAATTCTATGCCTGTCATTACAGACTATTCATTCTGCATAGGATTCATAGCTTACAAGCTGGTGCAATTGTGCAAGGATGGCAAAACATTTTGTTGCTGGAATTCTTGAGATTATTTCTTCTTTTCTGAGTATGCTGATGCTTCTCTCTCTCTCTCTCTCTCTCTCTCTCTCTCTCTCTTAGTTTGCTGCCATTGGGTTGAAACTTTTTAGTGTTGTCTATTTTATGTCCTTTATGGTTATGGCTGTGGTATATGTTGTGTATGGTCTATTGGCTTCATTCCTGATTACTTTTGGAGGGTCAGTGCTCTGGATGGGTTCCCTAGTTACAGCTAGAAACATGCTGTGACTGCCCTGGGAACCATTAGTTGTAGAGGTGCTTTTTTGTTTGGTGTTGTTCAGGAAGTAGGCCGTAGGTGGCACTTAAAAATGTCTCCTAGCAGTGGCTGCCTTACAGTCAGACTTTCCAAGGACCACCAGACCTCATCTACAAGGATCAAGTTAATGTGGTATCCTCCTTGCTCCTCTGGGGACTAGAGCAGTTGATCCCCCTCTGAGGAGAAGCAATGACGGGAGAGGGTAGAGGGTTGTGTGACAGTTTGCTGCTCCCACTTATTTTAACTGCAGGCTCTGCCTTGTAGTGGGGTGGGGGGGGCGGTGCATGCGAACATTACAAAAAGGTCTGCTTCATGGCTCTGGCAGCCCCACCAGCTTGCCTGCAGATGGGGAGTTTCTGATGCCTCATTCAGATGAGTGTGGGGTCCCTGTGTGCTCATCATGTCTGGAGCAGGCGGTCTGTGTCTGATGGGGAGCACCCTAGATGGAGGAGGCTGCAGGATGCCCTGACCTCATGATGCTCATGCTTAATTTAGCTGCAGAGTCTGTGTTGTGGGAGGTGCACTCAGGCAACACAACTGACCTGCCTAATGACTTTTCTGGGTCCTCCCCAAGGTGGGGGCAGTGGGGCAATCGGGCTTTACTGCAGTGCTGTAATGGGCGTGGGGATTCCCATGGGCTCCTTAGGCCAGTAGTAGGTGTTTCACACCTGGGGAGAAGAAGCCAAGATGAGGGAGGACAATGAGTGCCTTGCCTTTTTGCTGCTTCCATTTATTTCAGCTGCAGGGGCCTTGCTGGGGATATACACTCTTGCTCTGCGGTGCTAGTCCTTTTCTGGACTGAAGGCAACAGCAGCGGAGACTGCAGAAGTCTCAAAGCAGCTACCCTTTACAGAGAAACAAGGACTCTCCCCCGGGGGAGCCCTGGCAGCTGGTGCTGAACTGCATGGAGATAATGGCCTGAGGAGCTCCACGTGGGCTTGCTTTGGCAATGCCCCCTGTATGGTCACCACTCAAGACTCTGTGCAGCCCTGGAGACTTGGGAGATCACGGAGGCTTTCCCTTGACTCAGATCACCAGGGTTGGTGGCAGCGGAGTGAGTTCCTGGGGATTTTTTTACTCCCTCGCTCACTCATTCTCTAATGAGTACTAGAAGTGTGTGCCTCCTCATCCTGCTTGGAGTGTCGAGACTCATTCTCTATAGTGTTCCTCTTCTTGAGAGAGGGGCACACCAGCTGCTTCTAGTGGCTTCTAGGCCATCCTGAACTTCACATTCACTTTTATATTCTGGGTATGTGTCCTTGGTTGAATGTATGTTAAGTATCTTCTACTCCATGACTTGGCTTTTATTCTCTAAATGGCATGCTTCAGTGAATAGAAATTTTAAAGAAATACATTGTATTATACAGGCATGGGGTTTACAACATGATGTTATGAGATCCATATAAAAAGCAAAATGATTATTATAGTGAAGCAACTTAACATACCTATCACCTCATATAGTTACATTTTTGTGTCAACACATGTTACATGCATGGGTTTTACCGCATGATGTTATGAGATCCATATAAAAAGCAAAAATGATTATTATAGTGAAGCAAATTAACATACCTATCACCTCATACAATTACATTTTTGTGTCAAGAGAAGCTAAAATCCTCTTATTTAACAACAACTCCAAATAACATAAAATTTTATTAACTATAGTCCTCATGTTGTGCATATCTCTAGACTTACTGGTTCATCCTACATGTAACTGCTACTTTGTGTCATTTAACCTACATAGTGTCCATCTTCTTCTTATCACACCTAACAATTCTTAATTACAAAGTAGTCAAATTTAATTTTGACCCCTATTAGGATGCTAACTCTTTTTGTCCTATTTAACACATTTTTCTATATACCAAAATCATAAAAGATATGGATTGTTATTTTGCCTTTACATAGAGATCTACAATCTTTTGAAAATGATTTTTGTACTTGCATTGGGCTGGGACTGTAGTAGTCAAGATTCTGAGGTTGTTCCCCCCAACCACCAAATTTCCAGCCCTTAGTGTACGTACATTTATTCTTAGTTTTTCAATCAAACATTAATTTAGGTATGGTTATACAGGAATATTGTAGATTTAATTAATACGCCAAATAAGTTAACTTGACATTGAGATAAATATATTATGCAGGTAGACCTGACCTGATCATCTGAACCTTTTAATCCTGGGTTGATAGGTCAGAAACGGAGATTCAAAGAAACCGAGAGAGCCCAATAAACAGAGAGATTCAAAACTTAAGCGGGATTTAGAGTAGATTCTCCATTGCTCATGTTGAAAATGGAGGCGGCCACATGGCAAAGAATGTGGGTGGTCTCTAGGAGTTGAGGACAGCAAGCCAGAAAATGGGGACCTCTTTCATACAGCTTTAAGAAACTGAATTCTGCCAGCAACAAGCATAAACTTGTAATTAAAATTCCCCCCATAGCTCCAGATAAAAACTCAGCCCTATCTACAACTTGATTTCAACTATATAACATCCTGACAAAGGAACACTGTGCTAGACTTCTGTCTTATAGAACCATGAGCTATAAATGGATGTTGTATTAAACTTCTACGCATGTGGTCATTTCTGCAGCAGCAATAGACAACTACAATAAGGGCCTGCATTATTTTTTTTCCCGTTAGACTTAGTGCAATGAATTGAAAGCTATTTTCTATTCCTACTGCTCTTTAGTGCCAACATTCTCGTCAATCAAATGGCCATGGATTCGTAGCTCACGATCTAAAATCTCTGTGCCAGGGATCTCCAGCCCCTGGGCTACCCGTCCATAGCCTGTTAGCAACTGGACTGTACAGCAGGAGGCGAGAGGCCAGTGAGCAAGTGAAGCTTAATCTGTATTTACAGCAGCTCCTCTTTGCTTATGTTAACGCCTGAGCTCTGTCTTGTATCATATCAGTGGGGGCATTAGATTCTCATAGGAGCTCAAACCCTGCTGTGAACGGTGCATGCGAGGCATCTCGGTTGCGTGCTCCTTATGAGAATTTAATGCTTGATAATCTGAGGTGGAGCTGAGGCCGTGATTCTAGTGCTGGAGGACAGCTACAAATATAAATTAACATTAGCAGTGAGGCTTGGCTGCACTGAGATCATCATAAATTGATTGCATGCAGACTCATATAAAAATAATAATTTTATAATTTCATCATGATTATCAATGTAATGATAATAGAAATAAAATGAACAATAAATGTAATGTGCTTGAATCATCCTGAAACCATCCCTCCCACCCTGATTTCATAGAAAAATTGTCTTCCACAAAACTGGTTCTTAATGCCAAAAAGGTTGGGACCACTGCTCTATTTCATTCATTTTTCTATTGGTCTTCCCCAAATTAATTTGAAATTCTGACTAATGAAAATCTCTTAATATCTTGGAGGGCAAGACTTCTATTTTGTTGGCCTCCTTTGTTGCTTTTGTCCTTTGTACATCCATCTACATTTTGGAAGTACCAAGAAATTACATTGATTGTCCAGATAGGACAGTTTATAATAACCAATCATCCAATACATGAACACAATTTAATTGACAGTTTATTTTTGATACCAAAAATTAATACATGTTAGAATGTATTATGATTTATGTTACTAATGAGCATTTTATAAACACAACCATTTCTAAGTTATGGAGTCTTCTCTTTTTTTTAAGTTGTCAATCAGAAATTTCAGTAGATACAACACAAAATACTCTAACTCAACACATGCAATATTGGACTATCATTTGTTTGAAGTTAATTATATTTATTTATAAATTAAACTCCTTTAATGTCCAACCTATATGAAAATCATTATCATTGTACTTTCTGGGTGTTATGAAGTGAAAAATTGTTTCATATTTACTTTTCCACAAAGCCAGGAATGAAATTTTTCGGGAAAAATTGTAGATCTGATAGACAAAAATCCATGAGTTGCTTTCACCTGACAATTAATCATTAACCAAATTCTTTTCAGTCTATATTCTTAATCTCTTATCTGTGTACTCATTGCTATCATCTCTGTCATTGTTCTAGTTTAGGTCCTCACAAGCGTTTCTCACCTTACTCTTAATAACTTTCTAAATGGTTTTCTTGCTTCTGTGTTCACCCCATCTCTTAAACATTTTCATGCTGATTCCAGGGCAATGCCTCTTAAAACACAAATCTTACCATACCGTTTCTTAATACTTGTTCCAAAGGTTAGTGGTCCACCGTTTTCTTTAGTATAAAATTCATGAATACATAACACTGACTCTCACATTCTTGGAATTCTTGGACAGTCTTTTCATGAATTACAGATGCAATTATCTTCTATTAATCTTTCAGAGTATAATTAGGATAATCTGTTTCATAAACTGTGCGTGATTTTCCTTCATCTCATGTGGGTTTATCAATTGAAAAGAGCGCAGTTGGAGTACTGCTTATAGAATTCCGAGGCAGATTGCTTGTGGCTTATTGCTCTGCTTCATCTTGTGATGATTTGGTTGAGGTCACTGAGGATTCACCTTATCCTTCAGCTTCTTTGATACGAAATAACAGGTGTGACTTGAACATAATTTTCAAATTCTCTGTTATTCTAATAAAGATTCCCTTTGCTCTTTTAGAGAAGAGTTGTGAAATTATAGTCATTGGCACTTTGTGATATAAAAATATTACTACAAATATAAATTTAAGTTAACAAATGCTTAGAAAGAGAAGTTTAGGCTTTTTCATTTCATTCCTTAGGAGCAGTATACAGCAATGACAGCATATAGTTTGTTTACAGCCATCTTTTTTACTGTGCTTAAAAACACATTTAAAAATACTAATTTAGTGTCTACTACATATGAGAAAATGTGCCAGTTGTTGAGATATGAAGATTATATTAATAAAATTTTTAAGGAGTTTAAGTTTTAAACAGAAACTGAACAGGATGATTAGTACTGTTATGGTTTTGGGTATAAGGTACTATCACACCAAAGGAGAGATGCCCCATGACGGAAAACTGTCTTGGGAAAAATCTCAAATTGGTGAAACATACACCTTCCCATCTCAGTGCTTTTTCTTACCTAAACCTGTTTCCAATAACACTCTATGTTTTGTTCAGTAGTGCTGTGAATATATCATTTGTCTTGAAAACATTTTCAGTAATACAATATAAAAAATATATTCCAGGACAAAGATCTTAGTACACTGTTCAACATAAGAAGTATATTTCAAGACAAAAAACTTAATATATTGATATGAGAGATGGTAAAGACCCTTGTACAGAAGGGGAAAATGACAGAACCAACTTGCATAAAAATGTGTAGTAAAGGCCATCATTTTATATGTCTGTCTTAATTCACATGAAAGGAAAAAAATTGATTTGAGATTGCATAATGATTAAATGTGAGAAACAACCCCGTAAAAGATTGATGGTTTATAGTTTAAGTAATGTATAATTTTAAAAACTTACAAAATTCATAAAACATAAAGAAAAGGGCAGTAATTTTCACTGCACTAAATGAGGAACATCTCTGCATCGAAATATCCCACAGAGAAAACATAAGAACATGACATGTGAAAGTATAACTGGTTAAGAATTTGTATCTGAAATATACAAAGATCCTATTTAACTCAATAATTCAAAGACAAATAACTCAACTCAAAATGAGCGAAAATTATGAACAAGAATTTTACAGAAAAGAACACAGTAAGGGGCTGATGCCAACTGCAAGTTCAGGGAATTGCCAACTGCAACTATGATCAGTTATGATTTCACAACTGACAAAATGATAGCAGTTAAAATTTGATGATTTCAAGTGGGAGTGATAATGTGCAGCAACCTGGACTCTTACACAAGTTATTGAGAGTGTAGATTTTTACAACCATTTTGAAAAACAATTTGGCATTATCTACTAAAGTTGAAGATGTCTCAAATTTATAACTCAGCAATTCTACCTTTGGGTTTACAGAAACTCTGTATATATGTGTCTGAAGCCATAAATAAGAGGGATGCTCCAAACAGTTCCCAACTGAAGATAACCCAAATATTACTAATTGTAGAATGAATAAATAAGTTAGGCACAATGTATACAATATTATAATGTAGAGCAGTGAAATTAAGAACCGTCACACTGAATGTCATGACTGAATCTCTGAAAAACAAAGTCAAATAACAATATAAGTTGAAGAAAACACAAGATGGTTTCATTAGCATACATTTTAAAAACATGCAAAATGAAACTTTGTATTGTTCAGGGGAAAAACATGATGTTAAATCATAGACAGACTAACACAAACTTCATGGCAGTGATTATCTCTGAGGAGGGAGAAAGAAGATGGATTCAGGGGCGCACAGAGCACATACAGTTCATATAAGCATTTTTATTGTGAACCTGGGGCAAAGGCACATGGCTATTGTGCGCATATTTTATACATCTTATTTTTTTAACTCAACATATAATATGTTGTTTTTAATGCTGTGGTAAAAGAAAATTTCACTTAATTGAGGAAAACTGTAAACTCACAGTCTGAAATAGCTCTTATTCTGAGAAAAAGTCACATAGCAATGATACCAAGTCATCTCCTAGGCAAGTTATTAAAATGATGGAAAAAAATTATAGGCAGAGAAATCTAGTCAGCCCCAGGGGAAAATTTGTTTGGCATTATTTTTCTCCATCGGAACATTCGATATTAGACTACATTCGAGTAATGCTTACAAAGTACTGAATAAAATAAAATATGCTTCAAGAATATTACATACAGGCAAGGTTCTATTCAATACAAAGATAGCAAAGATTCTGAATTATGCAAGAACTTGGAGAATATCATTTTTGTGACTATTTCTTAAAAATATCACCCGATGGCACCCAGCCATCCATGATATGAATTAAAATGACTCAAGAATTGACAAGCTTTGGTGAAAAAGACAAGTAATTAGCATTATGTCTATTTAAATATGAAAGTAAAAGAAAATAACTCTGAAATATGTTAACAGAACACATAAATGTTACAAACCTTAATATAAAAAATGTTATAAATATTAGAGATTTGGAAAAGCTGAAGAGGAAAAAAGTTTAAAAAATTAAAGTTCTCATTGTCCTTGGTGGAAAGAAAATCGTCTCTAAAATTCTTCAAAATAGTGAATACATCTTTGTAATGTTTGTGTTAATCATTTCTATATTACCTTAGTGGAATCTTTTAGAAAATACTTTATTTTCTGTGCGAAACATTTATCGAAAGTTCTAGCTTCCTCTATTTTGTTTCACAATCCTTTTATTTCAAATTGATGAAATAAAAGATAACCTGTGAAAGATTATCACATATTTGTAAAATATTACCTAACCCTTTTTCTGTCAGCTTGTTTATAGGCCTTTCTTTAAAAATTATTTAGTATTTAAGGTACTTATTTCTGAATGGTGGGATGTGGGTTTTTTCCTCAGTTTTCTTAGCTGTATTTCATAATTATAAAAAGAGCTGTTTTTATAGAAGCAAGAGTCACACTTTTTAAAAAATGCTTATACATTTTCAGTCAAGAATTCTTTCATGAACCTGTCTTATAGAGATCCTCAAAAAATGTAATTTCAAGGGTAGGGCCATAGGCTTTACCTGTTTCTGGTGAGACCACCTTTGCTTGTATGAATGCTCCACTATTACTCAATCAGTCCTAGGTTACCATAGTGCAAAACTAGACAAATATTACAAGAAAAGAAGTTATAGACCGTTGTTCTGAAGGAGGGGAGCTATGTAGCTATGTAAGAAATTATCATGTACTTCCACTATTAGAATAATTATATCATGTTCAATCTTTTTGTTTGCCTCTACATAGCAGGAGGTATATGTAGTACAGATATTACTGCCTATTCCTATTCTAATCTCTATGATGCTCCGTTTCTCTCTTAATCCATTCCTGTCATCCTCTCACCAACACATGCAGACCTTTCTACTGTATATAACCTTGAAACTGACAGTCAACATCTTTATTTCTTCAACCACTTTATAAAAATATCTATTTCTGTCATTGAAGCCTATTTGTTTTCTAGAAATATAATGACCCCTGCTACCCCATCAAATTATAGCAGCTCTCTCACATGCCTGTTCTACCATATATGGTGGATGCAGGTTTCTCATTGTCATTTCTAGATTATTCTATAAACAGCAAATTGCTTGAAGTCTGTAGAATTAGACTTCATAGTCTTGTCTATTTTGGAGTAATATTCTATTTTTTCCCTGACATTCCCTCTGTCCTATTGAAGATATTAGTGTTTTGTTAAATGCATTTATTCTCACTATGTTTTAATCCTCATTTTGAGTAACTCCATAACCATATATATCATCAGTCCAACGTAATGGATTGTCAATTCCTTAGCATTCTCACTTCCTCTACATTGTCCTTCTGCCTAACCTCAGTTTGCTACTCTCATGGTTACACTCTACACTCAACTAGTCATTCCAACTTGATATGATCTCTATTTCAGCTACCCTGCTATCCAACCATAGCTTGCTATCTTTTCATTTCATATCTCTAGAAACTTGATTCTAACAATTCTTCTACCATTCCAGGATAATCTTTTAAATAACTTTTAGTCAACATAATATTGGTAGTTTTAACCATAGCAATTAGGTAAGGAAAGAAAAAATTAAAGCTATCTACATACATTAGAAAGGAAGGAGTAAAATTATGTATGTTTGCACATGACATAATATTTTACATAAAAAAATCCTAAAGATTTCACAGTAAGAAACATTTAGAACAAATAAACTAATTAACCAAGTGGTAGGATGCAAAACCAACACCAAAAAAAAATCACTTGTTCTATACAACAACAACAAACAATTTTAAAGTAATCACCAAGAGAGGGGGGAGAAAGACCACAGACTGGGAAAAAAATATTTGCCAACTGTGTATCTGACAAAGGTCTAATATCCAGGATCTACAAGGGACTCAAATGTGCCAAAAGGAAAAAAAAACAAAAAACAAAAACAGCCCCATTAAAAAATAGACAAAATACATGCTTAGACACTTCTCAAAGAAAGACATATGAGCAGCCAACAGACATGTGGAAAAATGCTCAGTCTCACTAATCATCAGAAAAAATGCAAATGAAAACCACATTGCAATACCACCTAACTCCAATAAGAATGGCCATCATTAATCAAACAAAAAACAACAGATGCTGGTGAGAATGCAGAGAAAAAGGCACACTTCTACACTGTTGGTGGGAGGGCAAACTATTCAACCTTTATGGAAAGTAGTGTGGTTATTTCTAAAAGAACTAGAAATTGACCTTCTTTAAGACCCAGCAATACCCCTCTGTGAATATACACGGAGGGACTCAAATCATTCTACAAAAAAAAATACCCATGCATGCATGTTTATTGCAGCACTATTCACAATAGCAAAAACATGGAACCAACCATGCTGCCCATTGAAAATGAACTTGATTTTTAAAAATGTGGTACATATACTGTTAGGGTACTGGACAGGGTGAGGGTGGAGAGGCGGAGAGGCGGGGCTGGCAAGCTGGAGGTGCGCGCTGACAACCCAGAGATCCGAGTAAATGCAAAGAATTGTGACAAACAGAGGTGAGAGAAGAAAAGATTTATTTAAGAAAAGTTCACCCCTCACAGACAGGGAGTAGGCCTACATTCTAGGTGAGTGTGGTGTCATAGCCTCCCCCCAGAGTCCTGGCTTAAATCCTTTTCTTGGAGATGTTGCACGTGACTGCCGTGACTGCTGTGACTTCTTTATGACTACGTGTGGATATCTTGGAGAACCTGTGACACAGAGACCCATTCATGTCCGCCCACATTATCACAGCCCCTAGAGAAGGGCGTGTCAAGGGTTCTAATTCTCCTGCACCTCCCCAAACGACATTCCTTAGAGCTAGTGGAGGGTGCACCTCCCTTTATCTCCTAGGCCTTCCCAGTGGGTAGCTTAGGGGGATCCTTGGCTTCCCTGTAGATAGTGCCCAATTTACTGGAAGATCGAATCCCCACCTGCTCTCCCTCTGAGCAGTTATAACTTTTGTAATTACAAGTTTCATGACTTTTACTTTCCTTGCCCAATGCATGATGTCTTACACCTTGTAAATTCCCTTTACTCTAGGCAAGCTTGATGGCCACTATAAGATACCTCTGATACCTAGAAGTCTGTTTCTGAAAAGACAAAGTCGGTAAAGTTAATTATCCCTAAAGTGTGCATTTCTCCAAAAGCATAGCTTCTACTTTCTCATCGTGTCAGGATTTAAGAACAAGATGAAAACTGGCTTCCCATTCCCAGTCTGTCCTTTCATATACACAATGCAATATTATGCAGTCATAAAAAAGGACAAATTATGGACTTCACAGCAACTGGGATAGGTTCAGAGCATATCATACTCAGTGATCTATGACAGAAACAATACCACATGTTCTTACTCATAAATGGACCCTGATCACCTGTCATAATACTGCAAAAAGGGGATTGGCAGTCATGGGACACTGCCAGGGGGATGGGGGGGGAGACACATAAAATCAATAAGGGTGTCTGATCCTAATCCAGGCGAAGTAAGGTCCAATGAGAGGCCCCAAATCTCACCTGCACCCAAACCACTTATATACTCAATCCTGACTTGTAATCCACAGTTCTAAAATTAAATTAAATTAAAAAAGAAAAGACAATTGAGAAAACAATTCTATTAACAATAGCATTAAAAATATTAAATGAATGTACTTAGTGCCACTGAATTCTACATTTAAATAAAGGTTAAAATAGTAAATTTCATGTTATGTATACTTTGCCATAATGTTTTTAATGCACATGCACTGTCAATTCTCTTGCCCACAAGTTCCTTTGCTTGCTAAGAACCCAATCTTAATTAAATCTAAGTCAGCATACAGAGTGGACCTTCATAGTTGAACTTGGCTTAAGAAAGTGACAATTTTTGCTGACTTATCTATTTTGAGTTTTTTTTAAATGTGGGGTGCAATACAGGGTCAGGTATACAAATGGTCATTATGCAGGTACCCTTGTTGATGAGGTGTGCCACCGTCCCTCCCCTGGAAGTTTCCCACTACTGCCAATAATTTTCTTATATTATCATAATTGCTCAGTGTCTGCTTATAAGTGAGAACATGTGGTACTCAGTTCTTTGTTTCTGGATAGATCACTCAGTATTATAGCCTCTAAGTCCATCAAAGCTGCTGCGAAGTTCATAACTTTGCCCTTCCTTATGACTGTGTAATATTCTATCATGTATATGTACCACATTTTTTTATCCAGTTCTTTACCGATGGGCAACACTGTTGATTCCGTGTTTTTGCTATTGTGAATAATGCTGCAACAAACTTGCATGCGCAGGTATCTTTTTCATAGAGTAATTTGAATTCCTCCAGGTATATTCCCAGAAGGGGGATTGCTGGATCATAGGGAAGGTCGATTTTTAGATCTTTTAGGAATCGCCAAACTTTTCCACAGAGGTTGTATTAGTTTACACTCCCACCGACGGTGTAGAAGTGTTCCCTTTTCCCCAAATTCTTTCCAGCATCTGTTGTTTTTTGTGTAATTGTTGATGACCATCCTGACTGGAGTTAGGTGGTATCTCAGTGTGGCTTTAATTTGCATTTCTTTGATGATGAGTGGGACTGA
>CAUYQG010042443.1:0-16089 GCA_963574415.1 Tarsius wallacei
TGTTATCTCAGTTATCAGCTCCTTCCTAGTTTCTTCTTGACTCTCCTCAATTCTTTTTAATCTCTCCATTATTGTCTTGATATCTAGATTTGTAGTTTGAAACCAGTCATTTTGGGGGCTCTTCATTGTTTGCATTCCGAAGCCAGTTTTCTCAGTGTCTGCCTTCCCAGGGGTCTGGGAGAGACCCATATTCTTCTTTTGGTTTTTCTTCATTTGTGTAGATTTCTCTCTCTCTCCTCCTTTCCTTCTCCTTCTTTAATTCTGTTTTTCAGGGAAGGTGGGGTTGCTTTTGCTTCGCTTGTGCAATCTCCTGTTCTTCCTTATGAGGGTCCTTTGGCTTTGTTCACTTTTGAGGTTGGAGTGTGGGCTGCGGGCTGTACTTTTTGCAGTTTTGAGGTTTAGTTGAGGGGGAAGCTGTGATTCAGAATCTGTATGCCGATTCCAGCATCCCCCTATCAGTGTATGAGCCCACTGGAACCTATTTCCCACCATCTTACAATCTTTCTGTGCAGCAGAATGTAGGTTTGGTCCTTCAGCCTCCCAAGGCGTGGGATTACTTTGAGCTGCAACCTGAGAAGTCTGTTGCTTAGTTCCCAGGGGAGTGGCTTTGTCTTCTGTTTAGTGACGTTACCTTGGGAACCCAGGTGGAGACTGCTTGTAGGTGGGTGGGGCAACGCGAGTCTCTTCCTGGAGAATGGCTGAAGTGATAGGATTCTTTTTCTCCACTCTTTAGGTCCCTGGGCAATCGACTATGATGGTTTGTGGTAGCATGATAGCATGAGCCTCCCGGGGATCAGCTGCACAGCTGGGCGCTCCACTCGGGGCTCCAGTGCTCCAGATTTCAGAGCCCCAAAGCCCCAAAGGGCATGCGGTGAGCGGCGAAAGTGGCCCCGCGCTGCTCCCGGTGTACTTCAGTCAGAAATGGAATCAGTCTCTCCGAGGGGCGGGTGCCCAGAGTCTCCCAGGGTGACTGGAGGCTCGGTCTGGGCTCGATGCAGCCAGGGAGGGAGCTGAGACCCGATCCTTCCCACCCACAAGGGAGCAGCCCAGGACACAATAGCCGGCCCTGCGTGGGACTGGGGATCCCTGAGTCTCAGACCAATGCGTTCAGCTGTGGGCTGGGAGTAGGAAACAGGGGGCAATAGTCTTTTTGGGGAACTCACATTTGGAGAATCTCACAGTTCCACCGATGTCACTGCCATCTTAACCGGAACCCCCCAAAAGTAATTTTCAAAAAGGCATGCCTAAGGAATAGCAAAGTACAAAGATTTTTGCTTGCTTTTTTCCCAATATTATAACTGTAACAAGTCATTATGATTTATTATTTACAGTAACTTCTTCATGCTACAATAGAGGGACATTTTGTAAAGGCATCAAGGACTGTGTGAACATTTGATATCTTGGAGACCTGGTCTGAAACCTTTTTTGGTGGAAAATTCATTAGCAGTTGCTAAGCAACTGAGGTGTTTGGATATTTTGAGAATTGCTAGACATGTTTTCAGTGGAAAATACTGCCAAAAGAAGGAAAAGTTTGGGATTTGTCAATAAAATTTGAAAAAAATTAATTGTTGCTTACTAGTAAAATATTGTATTTAGAAGACAATTATGAAGGAATATTTTAAAGACAGGATTTGCCTTTAAAAAAATAACAAAGGAAGAATGTAACTGTCAAACTAAAATAAGAAGTACTTATCTGCTTTTAAGCTGCTAGAATCTACAAATACATTATTAGAAATAATGTATATATATGATTTGACTTATTGTAGAGATGAGTTCTCACCTGGCTGCCCAGGCTAGTCTTGAACTCGTGGACTCAGACAACTCTCTCACCTCAGCCTCCCAAAGTACTGGGATTATAGGCATGAGTCACTGCACCTGGCCAGAAATAATATTTTAAAATTAAAAATACAATTGGAAATATTTTATGATTTAGATAGCCGATGACAGTCATTTCATATGTAATTAATGGCCAACTAAGGGGGAATTTTATCAGTAGATATCATATAAAAAGGAACCTTACTGACAGGACATAACAGATAACATTTAAAAAATGATATATCATTTAAAAATAAATTAATTATTGTAGAAACTACCGTGAAAGAATAGGACTACAGAATTAAGATGACTCTGAATTTGGAAAAAAAGTTAAATAAATATAATTTGTAAAAAGAATTATTATTTTACTTCCTTATGTAATTGTGCTAATGAAAAATAGTTACTAACTTAAAGTGTGCTTTGTCAAGAAATAGTGTTCATATTATGAAAAGTTAGATAAAAATTCATCCCACATAAAAACTTAAGAATTGTATATTCATTTAAATTTAAAGGCAAATATTAGGAAAAAATTGGTTTTATAACCAATCATCACTCTGATGTATTATTAATGACTGCAATTGACAAACTTTCTAGAATGTCATCTAACACAAATTTATTACTGGTAAAACAATGCAAAGATTTTGAAAACATGTTTCAGAAATTTGTCAATTCCAGCATACCCCTAAAAACAAATGCCTTATTTTTCTTTTGTTAATTCAATGTACAGGATTAACCAGTATAGTAATATCTTATTGAGATGACAACAATGCATTTATCTTTCTCACATTGCTAACCTTTATTAAAACTAAACATAAAAAATGAGCTTTGTTCATATGTCACAATCTCCAAAGTGTTTGATTAAAACCTGACTACAATATGTGAGTCAAACTTTTTTTTTTAATTTTTAATTTTGAAGATGGGGGATAAAATTCAGGATAAGGTATACAAATGTTCATTATGTAGGTACCCTTGTTGACGAAGTGTGCTCCGCCTACTCCAATGGCAGTTTCCCACTAATGCCAATCCCACCCCACCTCCTCCTTTGGAAGTTTCATACAAATTCCCATTGCAGAGAGACATTGATTTTCAGAGATTTTCTGGGATTAGATTTTTTTCCCTCTTAATACTAGATGATTATAAATATTTACTGTTATTAGATGACTTTCTAAAAACGTATGACGTAATTTAAATAAGCACAAAATATTGAAAAACACACAAGTTAAATGAGTAGTTCAAGTCTTACAGTTAACAACTGAGAGAGTAGGTTCAGGAGTTATCCAGTGTTTTGGAAATATGATACAAATATTATCTTTTTATTGTTTGAATGTGAAAATCATGGCTTGATTCCAGTCTTTGATTAACAAATAACAAAACATGATATTTAAAAGGAGCCCATGAAATTATAAAATTGTCCCAAGACATTTATTGCATATAATTATTGTCATTTTCACTAATACTGTAAATGCAGGGAGCATTAACATAAAAATGAGTGGTTCTTCTGTTTATTTAATGTAATAAAAGCTGCCAAAGGCCTAATATCTCAATGTATATTTCAAGAATAAATAAGAACACATAAATCTCACAATATCAGAGACAGAGAAAATAAATAACTTAAAATTACCTGTTAGGAGAAAAAATATCAATACCTAGCACAACCATTGCTTGATTTCTCACTGCAAACTTTTGCAGAATGTTCGTGGAAGTCAAGATATCCTGAACAACAACAAAAAAGACCAGAGGCCATACTATGTAACTACAATCATCTTCAGAAATAGAACATTTACTCTGTATGAATAAACTGGAATTTTTGTCTGTTTAGGAGTATACTGGCTGTGGTTTTCTCATAGATGGCTTTTACTATTTTGAGGTATGTTCCATGTATGCCTAGATGTTCAAGGGTTTTTATCAAGAAGGCGTGCTGGGTTTTATCAAAAGTTTTTTCTGCATCTAATGATATAATCATGTGGTTTTTGTTTTGACGTCTGTTGATGTGTTTAATATATTTATAGTCTTACGAATGTTGAACCAGCCTTGCATCCTGGGATGAAGCTTACTTGGTCATGATGGATGATTTTTCAGATGCGTTGTTGAATCCGGTTTGCTAGGATCTTGTTGAGAATTTTACCATCTATGTTCATCAAAGATATTAGTTATCAATGTGAAGTTAGCTTCATAAAATGATTTGGGGAGAGTTCAATCTTTCTCAATCGCAGAAGAGGATATTCTTGAGTAAAGAACCTAGTACTGCCAATCTACAAAATGCAGATATATAAGCAATCTTTATCTGCATAAAGCTACTATGAGAAGAAAACATAAAAAGAAGATGAAAAAACATTACCCTCTAAAAGTACCTTTTTTCTCCTTACAAAAATAAAAATTAAAAAACAAGAACTACAATACAATGTAAAAACCTTAATTAAATATATTAAACAATTAGTTGAAGGTGTGAAAAAAAACCTTAAATCAGACATTTTCTTTTTTTTTTAATTTTTAATTTTGAATATGTGCAGTACAATTCAGGGTTAGGTATACAAATGTTCATTATGCTGGTACCTTTGTTGATGAGGTGTGCCCCCCCCCGCACCCCACTGGCAGTTTCCTACTACTGCTAATACTGCCCCCACCCTCCCCTGGCAGTTTCTCACTACTGCCAATCCCTTTCTTTTAGTATTACAATAGATGTTCAAGGTCCACTTATGAGTGAGAACATGTAATACATGGTTCTTTGTTTCTGTGATAGATCATTCAGTATTATAGCCTTTAAATCCATCCAAGTTGTTGCAAAGTTCATAATTTTGTCCTTCCTTATGGCTGCATAAAATTCCATCATGTATATGCACCACATTTCTTTTTATTCAGTCTTCTTTCCATGGGCAATATGGTTAGTTCCATGCTTTTGCATTTGTGAATAACGCTGCAATAAACATGTGTGTGCAGGTATCTTTTCCATACAGTGATTTGAGCTCCTCTGGGTATATTCCCAGTAGGGGAATTATGGGGCTGTATGGGAGGACCATTTTTAGATCTTTCAGGAATCACCACACTGTTTTTCACAGAGGCTGTACTAGTTTACACTCCCTCCAACATTGTAGAAGTGTTCCCTTTTTGCTGCATTCTTTCCAGCATCTGTTATTTTTTGTTATTGATAATGGCCATCCTGATTGGAGTTAGATGACATCTCAATGTGGATTTAATTTGCATTTCTTTGATGACTAGTGAGACTGAGCATTTTTTCCATTTACCTATTGGCTGCTCATATATCTTCTTTTGAGAAGTGTCTATTCATGTCTTTTGCCAATTTTGTAATAGGGCTATTTGTTTTTTTCTTTTTAGCACCTTTGAGCTCCTTGTTGATCCTAGATATTAGGCCTTTGTCATCTATAGAGTTGGCAAATATTTTTTCCCAGTCTGTGGGTTGCCACCCCACTCTCTTAATGATTTCTTTGGCTTTGCAGAAGCTTGTAAGTTTGATGATTTTACTTGTCTACCTTATCTCTTATTGCATGGGCACTTGGGGTTTTGATCAGGAATTGGTTGCCAGTTCCAATTTCCATAAGGGTGTCTCTTGTGTTTTCTAAGGTTTTACATTTAGGTCTTTGATCCACTTAGAGTTGATTTTTGTGTATGGTAATAGGGGTCTTGTTTTAATACTCTGCATGTGGTCAGCCAGTTTTCCCAGCATCATTTGCTGAATAGGTTCTCCTATCTCCAGTGGATGTTGGTAGAGGCTTTGTCGAAGATGAGTTGGTTGAGAAATTTAGGTTTTGCTTCTGGAATCCTTATTCTGTTCCCTTGGCCTAAATACCTGTTCTTGTACCAACACCAGGCTTTTTTGATTGTTGTAGTTTTATAATAAAGCTTAAAGTCTTGAAACATGATGCCTCTCACTTTGTTTTTTAATTTTTGTTTGTTTGCTGAGGATTGTTTTTGCTATTCACGGTCTTTTATGTTTCCATTTGAATTCCTGTATAGTTGTTTTCAGGTCTGAGAAGAATGCTGCTAGTAATTTAATGGGTATTGCATTAAATTTGTAGATTGTCTTGGGTAGGATGGGCATCTTAACAATGCTGATTCTTCCAATCGATGAACATGGAATATTTTTCCATATGTTTGTGTCATCTTTGATTTCTTTGAGCAGTGTTTTATAGTTTTTGTTGTAAAGGCCTTCGACTTCTCTGCCTAAGAAGATGCCATGGTATTTCATTGTGTGTGTGTGTGTGTGTGTGTGTGTGTGTGGCTATTGTGAATGAGATTGTACTTTCTATTTGGGTTTCTGTTTATTTTTGGTGTATAAGAATGCGACTGACTTTTGCACATTTATTTTATACCCTGAGCCTTTTCCAAAGTCCTTTAAATCAAACATTTTCAAATTGAGAATAGAAATGTAAAATAAGAAAGAAAAATGAAAAGAAAATTAAATGAATTAGTTAACTGAAAGGAAGAAAAGACAAAATACAGTTTAAAAATGAAGACAATTTACAAGATCTTCAAGGGAGAGCAAAATTAGCTACATTTTGAATAAGGGACAATAAAGTCAAAAAGAAAAAACAGAAAGCAAGGAGGTGAGAATGAAGAAGACAAAAATCAAAATACATAAAAAGCAAATGGTTAAAATGAAAGTCAAATAAAATGATACACCAAACTCTAAATGGGGTACTCAAAAAGTGATGCAAACTCTACTATTATTTGTAATTCTATAACTAGAACTTTCAAAAATAAAAAGTACCTGAATCTACATATTAGAAAGACTACTAGAAACAATTCTACGGACTATCTGGACTGTTTTATGCAGATGTTTATGCAGCATACTGATGCGGATATTTCAGGTCACCCTGGGCTTCAATAGCGTCCACTCAATGGGTCTGCCAGCCAAGCCTCAGAGAGGGTTGTCAAGGGGCTGGTAAACCTAGCCCCAGAAATGTCAGCTCTAATGGGCTGGCAAGCCAAGCCCTGAGAGTGTTGTGATTCAGTGGGTTGGCAAGCCTAGCCCCTGGAGAGTTGGTTCTAATAGAATGGCAAGCCAAACCCTGAGTGTTGCTGGTTTGGTGGGCTGGCAAGTCTAGTCCCTGAGGTGTCTCAGCTTTGGAGTTGCGCCTTCTTCTGGCAGTGCTCCTGGTTCAGCTGGCTCTGACGATCTTCTGCAGCTCTCCAGGGTCAAGGTTCTTGTCTCATGCCCAGGAAGAATGGGGGACACGGCCAGCCAGAAAGTGAGTAAGCAGGATTTATTTAGAGGACAGAGAAGCTCCCAGTGGGAGAGGACCTGAAGGGGTTGCCCATCTGGGGCCGAAAGTCTGGTACTTATATAGCCCTAAGTCCAAGCCGATTTGCTAGCACTAGCTGTGAGCTGTAGCTGTTCTGATTGGTCAGTTTAAGGCAGGAACCTAATGGTCAGCTGATTGGTTGCTTTCTGATCCCAGCAGTGAGTACCTGAATTCTAGTTTGAGAGGTTTGCAGGGAACTTGTTTACCAATGTTGAGCCTGAGAGGCTTGCTGGGAATTCGCTACATTATTACCAGTACCCACCCCCCACCTCCCCTCACCCCCCCCCCACTGCCCACTCCCCCCCCTACCCCCGCCAGTCTGCCTAACCTTTCTCTAGCTATCTCCTGTCTCAATACAATGTTAAAGATAAATGCATTGTCTCTGTTTAGGGCAAACCAAATAGGTTTACCATCCATTATACAAGATTTTCTCAGGGTACATCTCCTGTTACCAAATCCATTTAGTGTGCAGGTTCCACCTGACCTCTTTGCATCACACTGTGGAAATTTTGGCTAGAAGAATCAATGTAAAAGTGCTTGCCTACTGCTATCTCTGTAATAAACTGTCTTTTATATCTGATCCAGGAATTTATGCCTTCTACCAGCATCCATGAAACTGTGGCAGGCTAATTTGTTAGCAAGCAGGTAAACAGGGTAATATTTCAGAATCTTTAGAGTTCTTGACAAAATAATTACAAAATAGCCTTTACATATGAGAAGAAAATTCCCATGCCTTCCAAATAAAAAAAATCAAATTAATTCCAGAAATGCAAAGTGAATTCAATTTTAGAATATATCATTTTTTTTTCACTGATGACAAGTAATATCCTAAAGTCGATACTTTCCTTAATGCATGTCCACAAAGATCAGGAACAACTTAATTATTTTATTTCCACTTTCTAAAGTACAATTGAACTGTTTTTTTTTTCTGAAGGTATTACCAGTTAAATTATACAATATAAACTAATTAGTAACAAAAGAAAAAGTAAAAATATCTCTATTTGTGAATAAAATATTTGGGAAAAAATACTGAACTAGCAGGATGTTAATAAATGTATAGAAACCAATAGTCTTATTTTATACAAACAATAAACAGCGAACATAACAATAGAGACCCCATTTATAACAGCAACAAATAATACTAAATACTTAGGAATAAAATTCATGAGAAATGTACATAATCTATAGGAGGAAAACATTAAGACTCTCCTGAAGACAAAAAGTAGTGTAGAATAATTAGAAAACCATGCCTGGCTCTTGAACAGGAAGGTTTCACATCATTAATAGGTCGGTTTCCCCAAGATAGTTTATAACTTTAATCTAATTCGAATAATCCCTATCAACCAGGGTCACTAGAAGAGCTAGAGTCAGTGAGTGATTCATGTCTGCCCTTGTGGGTCTGAAATCATTGTGTAGGTTCTTATTTCTTTTACCTTTTTTTTGACTGTTTGCCTGCTGACTTCATTCCCCAGCACAGAATGAGAAGCAGCAGTCTAACATAGTCTGTTTAACCAGTTCTCACCATTGTATAAACTGCAATCATCTGACAAATTCCTTTTTATATGTTAGGCTTAGTGATTATGCTTCTCTGGTCAAATCCTGACAGGCACAGCCACAGTTACAGAACACGGGAAGTATTCCTATTCATTAAATGATCTGAGATTAACATCCCTGTCAATATTTCCAAGGTATGCTGATAAGCACAGGACACATTTGAGCAATCCACAATAGTCATCTTTTCCTTGTGAATTTATAATCTTAAACTATACGCTTCTTATGGTGCAGATGATAATGATTTTCCACATCATTTAATTCACTCACATATCCAATTTACATTTTGTCTAAGTTATAGGAATTTATATTTTAATTACACTTTCTCAGATGATATTTTTGAGATATAAGGTATCACTTTTTTCATCATTACTTAATCAAATTCAGGTAAAATTTCTTAGATATATATAAGACTGAATTATTTTTGTTTTTTATGAATTTTGTTCTTAGAGAATCAACCTTTTAAAAATACAGTAGATCATTTAAAGTTTTTCTCTAATATTATACTTAGTAAATAAGAAATGTGTAGTTATAAATTATGAATAATGAGGTTTAAAGTTATTGAAATCCAGATAATCCCTTAATGTACGTATACTTGCTAGTTTATCATGCTAAAAAACGGTAGAAAAACAAATCTGTTCATATACGAGACACTGCTGAAACTCTCTTGGCATCTTATCTTACTTAACCATACACATAACCATACACATAACTCCTCAAGCAGACATTGCCATCTCTGCTATTATAGATGATTGAACCGAGGTTTAGAGAGATTAGTAAATTGCCCAAGATGAGAGAACTGAGTTGTAGTAAGTCTGACATTTGAGCCAAAATCTGTCTCTAACACTTAAGCTTTTAACAACTTCGATATAAAGCCTTCTTATAAATAGACTTCGACCCTAACAGCAGAATACAATTCCTTTGACTCTATTTACAATACTTTCAATTCTGTTTTCTTTTAGTCAATAACAGTTGTTAGAAAATACTTTCACATAAAATATGCTTTCCTATAACTTCTTCCCAAATTCCCTCCCTTACCCTCTGAAGTAACATGGAATCAACTCTGGCTATGTGTTTCACTAGTGTATCTTTTTACAAATTATTTGCACTTCCTTCAGATGTTCAATTTTCATGTGGTTATCCTGCTAGTAATCCTTGCCATCAAAACTGTAGCTTGCTATTACTTCTCTTAAAAATAAAATCTACCAATCTTAAATTGACCAACTCTCTGAGCAAATTAGTAAGAAAAGTCTAAACAACAACAATAATGTAACACTCATCAGTTGTATTTTAAGATCACAGTTGCCACCGTTTTAAACTATATCAACTTACTTGCAAACATCATTGTCATTACTCAGTTGTGATTATTAATAAGTCATGGTGACCCCAGTGCCCATGTAATAATTTGGTCCATAATAGATATGTTATTGCTTAATGAATGAGTATACATTCAGCATAATTATTTTTTTAAAATATTTTCATTAGAAGAACTGCATCCAATAGAATTTTCTTTCCCATAGTTTGGGAGTCTTTCCTGTATGTCCATGATGTTCAGGTTGGCACTGTTACTTAGAATTAAAGTAGCACTCTATTTCCTGAAATAATAATTTGTATTTTAATTGGCTTAGTATTACCCAGATCCCATCACCTTGCCTCTGTTTCAACCACTTTATCTCTGATATGTTATATGTGGTTTCTCTCCATTCATCTCAATGGATTTTCACGATTTCAACATTATTTTTACTCATAGCTCTGGAAAACTATCATGTCTGATAACCACCCCAAAGTTTTGGGTAACTCTTACCTAGCACATGCACTTATTCTGGTCTTTTGGCCAGTTAAGCCTTGCCTGTGCACCTCCTAATTGTTTGGAAGAGTGAGTTTACCATGTTAAAATGGTCATACTTCAGTGTTCTCAGTGCATCTCTCTATGTGTTCCATGATTTTCCAGAATTCACAAGAAAATGAATTCCAGGATTTGTAGAAAAGAGAGGAAGCAATCTTTCTCTAATTTACCTACTAGACATTTCTAACATCATCTTATTCCTGATATTATAAGGATCAGAGGGAAAAAAGTCTATCTTTTATAAAAAGATATTTCAGTATCTTTGTGAGACCCTTAGAACTTTATAAACTTAGAAAGTACCTCGAGAGAAAACTTTATGCAGAATTGTGAAATGCTTTCATCAGATTTCATAACTCTTTTGTAGGTCTTCCAATTATGTTCCAAATATTTAATCTACACCCCCTTGGCTGCCTAATACCCCTTACAGAAGTCCTGTGTCTGACAGTAATGCTTTAACTTCCAAGACTCCTTTAAAACTTGTTTCTCTTATATTTGGTTTCCTCATGACTCTGTTCTTGTTCTGAAAATTTTAGCATTGTTGAAAGTTAATGTTCCTTTGAAATTATGTGCAAATTAGTTTTTGATTATGGTAATGTAATCTTAATCCAAATGAAAGTTAATGGTGTTTTGAAGTGTGTTGCGTGGCTTAATCAAGTTGTTCAAGATAAATATATACAAATGTGTTTGCCAATTTAGAAAGAAAACAAAGAACAAAAGACAAAAAAAAATTAAGCGTAAAATTTTGGGTCTCATTGGGAGATAGTGAGGTTGCAGTGAACTCCAGGGTCTTGCAGCACTTTTTAAATGATATCTGCTATGGCTGTTCAAACTCCGCTAGTTTACATACTTGTTCTTTTTTAGTGCTTTTATCTTAAAATGGTGATTGATCACAATCATACTTTACTATTCCATGATTGCTATTCTCTGCATATTGAATCATAATTGGCTTATGCTTTTCTATTAAGATTAATTCAGTGTGTAAGAATGCGACTATCTTTTACACATTTATTTTGTACCCCAAGACTTTGTCAAAGTCCTTTATCGGTGTGAGGAGGTTTCTGACAGATTCTTTTGGATTTTCAATGTATAGGTTCACATGATCAGCAAAGAAGGATGACTTTACCTCCTCTTTTCCTACTTGGATACCCCTTATTTCCTTCTCTTGTCTAATTTCTCTAGTGAGGAATTCCAACACAATATTGAACAGGAAGAAAGAGGGTGGGCAGTCTTGTCTTGTTATGGCTTTCAGGGGACATGCTTTCAGTTTCTGTCCATTAAGCAATATGCTAGTTGTGGGTTTATCACAGATGGCACTTACTACTTTTAGGTATGGTCCTTCTATGCCTAGATGTTCAAGAGTTTTTATCAAGAAGGGATGCTGAAATTATCAAAATATTTTTTTGCATATGGTTCTTGTTTTTACAACTGTTGATGTACTTAATTAAATTTATGGTATTGCACATGTTGAACCAGCCCTGCATCCCAGAAAGAAGCCTACTTGGTTTTGGTGGATGATTTTTGAGATGTGTTATTGGATCTAATTTGCTAGAATATTTTTGAGAGTTTTGCATCTATGTTCATTAGGGATATTGGCCTGAAGTTCTTCTTTTTTTTTTTTTTTTTTTGGTGGATCTTTACCCACTTTGGGTAACAATGTGATGTTAGCTTCATAAAATGATTTAGGAAGAAGTCTGTCTTTCTCAATTGCCTGGAATACTTACAATAGGATTGGTATCAACTCCTCCTTGTATGGTTTATAGAATTCCGCTAGAAAGCCGTTTGGTCCAGGGTTTCTTTTTGTGTAGGTAGTTTTCTCATGAAGAAGTCAATTTCCTAGGTTGTTATCAGTCTATCTAGTGTCTCAGTGTCTTCTTGTTTCAAACTTCAAAGGTTGTGTGATGTCAAAAAAGTCCTCCATTTTATTTAGGTCATCAAGTTTGTTTCCATACAGGTATGCATAGTAAACTCTGTTAATCTTTTGCATTTCTTTGGGGTTAGTTTTGATTTGATCTTGTATGCTTCTGATTGTGTTTATTTGGGCTCTTTCTCTCTTGGTCAGTCTGACTAGGGGTCCATCAGTCTTGATTATCCTTTCAAAGTGCCAGGTTTTTGTTTTATTGTTTTTTTCAATGATACTTTTGCCTACTATATCTCATATTTGGGATTTTACTTTGGTGATCTGAATTCTTCTGCTAAAGTTAAGGTTTTGGTGGTCTTGTCTTTCCAGTTCCTTTAGGTGATTTGTTAGGCTGTTAACTTGTAGTCTTTCCATTTCCTTGATGTGTGTTCATAGAGATATAAATTCCCCTCTTAAAACTGTTTTCATGGCATCCCAGAGGTATTGGTAAGATGTGTTTTTGTTTTAATTTGTGTCCAGGAATCTTTTGATTTCTTCTTTGATTTCTGTGTTGTCCCAGTAGTGTTCAGCATAAAGCTGTTTAGGGTTCATGTCTAAGTGGGTTTTGAGGGAATTTTGTTGGTGTTGACATTTATTTTTATTCCACTGTGGTCTGAGAAGGTGCATGACAGTATTTCGATCTTGTGAAATTTGTTTATGCTTGATTTGCAGCTGAGGATGTAATCGCTCTTGTAGTACATTCCATGTGGTGATGAGTAGAATGTATATTCTGTGATTCGGGGGTTGGGCAAAGTCTTGGGTATAAAATAAATGTGCAAAAGACAGTTGCATTCTTATACACCAACAAGAAACAGGCAGAGAACCAAAAAAACAAAAACAAAAACAAAAACACAATCCTACTCACAATAGCCACCAAAAAAAAGATAAAGAAACACCTCGACATCTTCCAAATCAGAGAAGTGAAAGACCTTTACAACGAAAACTACAGAACACTGCTATAAGAAAGGGATTAGAAGTTGTGGGATACTGCTGGAGTTGGGGGGGCACAACATCAATAAGGGGACCTGATCTCAAACCAGGAAAAGTGGGAACCAAAGGAAGGTCTACACTTTACTTCATAATGTCCACTTGTATACTTAATCCTGAATTGTACCCCACATCTTTAAAATTAAATTTAAAAAAGAGAAATCCAAGAAGACACAAACAAATGGAAAAGTATTCCATGCTCATGGACAGGAAGAATCAACATTGTTGAGATGTCCATCCTACCAAAGGCAATCTACATATTCAACACAATACCCATTAAATTACCAACATCATTCTTCTCAGACCTGGAAATGACAATATAGAAATTCATATGAAAACATAAATGACCACAAACAGCCAAAATAATACTTAGCAAAAGAAACAAGGAGGGAAGTATCACACTTCCATACTTTAAACTTTACTATAAGATTACAATAATCAGAACAACTCAGTATTGTTACAAGAACAGGAATATGGACCAGTGGAACAGGATAGAGATTCAGGAAGCAAAAAATCTCAATTTCTCAACCAACGCACCTTAACAAAGCCACTAACAACAACCACGGGAGAGGAGAATCTATTCAGTAAATGGTGCTGGGAAAACTGGCTGACCACGTGCAGAAGATTGAAACAGGACCCCTATTTATCACTACACACAAACATCAACTCTAAATGGATCAAATACCTAAATGTAAAACCTCAAACTATAAGAATCTTAGAAAATGCAGGAGACACTCTTACAGAAATGGGTGTAGACAATTAATTCCTGATCAAAATACCAAATGTCTATGCCATAAGAGAAAAGACAAACAAGTGGGACCTCATTAAACTGAAAAGCTTTTGCAAAACAAAAGAAACCATCAGAGAGGGGAGACAGTTCACAGAATGGAAAAAAATATTTGCCAACTGTATATTTGACAAAGGCCTAACATTCAGGATATATAAGAAACTCAAATGTGCTAAAAGGAAAAAACAAAACAAACAAACAAAAAAACCCACAAAAAAACAACAAAAACAGCCCATTAAAAAGTGAGCAAAATACTTGAATAAACACTTCTCAGAAGAAGATATATGGGCACCCAACAGACACATGAAAAAGTGCTCAGCTTCATTCATTCCTCAACAAAGAAATACAAATCAAAACCACATTGAGATACCACCTAACACCAGCAAGAATGTCCAACACGAATAAAACAAACAACAGATGCTGGCAAGGATGCAGAGAAAAGGCAACACTTCTACACTGCTGGTGGAAATGCGAACTAGTTCAAACTCTATGGAAAACAGTGTGGTGATTTCCAAAGAACTAGAATTGACCTTCCATACGACCCAGCAATCTCTCTACTGGGAAAATACTTGGAGGAACTCAAATCATTCTCCAAAAAAGATACCTGCACACACATGTTTATTGCAGCACTATCCACAATAGCAAAAACAAGGAACCAACCATGCTGCTCACCCAAACTGGACTGAATTTTAAAAATGTGGTACATATCATATACATTATGGAATATTACACAGCCATAAAGGACAAACATATGGACTTTGCAGCAACATGGATGGTTTTTGAGTCAATTATACTCAGTGATCTATCACAGAAACAAAGAACAGAGTACCAAATGTTCTTACTCATAAGCAGACCCTGAACGTTTACCATAATACTGTAAGAAAGGAATTGGAAAAGGTGGTATACTGCCGGCGGGGGGTGGGTGGGGTGGGTGGTGACACAGCATCAATAAGGATACCTGATCTCAAACCAGGTAAAATGGAGACCAACGGGAGGCCAAACTTTACCTGTATGATGTCTACTTGTATACCTAATCCTGAATTATACCACACATTTTTGAAATAAAATATAAATTAAAAATAAATAAAATTTTTAAAAATATGAATTCAATCACTTGAAGAGTGTAGTTTTTAGCATCAATATCTCTTCTTTTTGTCTTTTTGGTTGTACATGAAAGTTTGAGGATTAAAGGCGCTCGGTAATATTCATCCATTTGAGGAGCAGTGGTCAGATTTTATAATGATCCTCTTTGCTTCTAATTGCTTGTTGTTCCACACACTAATCGCCCTTTGCCTGGAGACATTTTTCATGAGTTCCCTTGGTATGCTATCCTTTCTTAAATTTAGCCTCAGTTCATGCCCTCTTGTTTTACAGTCCATTACTTCTCGAAATAATTTGTGATTTGCCATTTCTTTGCCCTTCAAATTTTATTCAATGCAAATAAAATATTTTGATATTGATTTGTCTTTGCTTTTATTTTCTTTTTATAGTTATCAGCTATAGATAAAGAATTAACCTTCTACAGTTCTTTTCACTTTCATGATTTATGTGTTTAGTGGGTTAGGCAGTACAATGATTAGGCACTGGCTGTCTGCCTAAGAAGCATTAAATAGGATTGTGAACAAAAATGAGACACTTCAAATGATTTGTAGTGTAAAGAAGTTATGTCCCTTCTATTATATGGTCATGTACCACATAATGACATTTCAGTCAATGATGGGCTGCATCTAGGATGGTGGTCCCCTAAGATTGTGAGGGAGCTGAAAAATTTCTATCACCTAGTGACACTGTAGCCATGGTAACATGGTAGCAAAACACATCATTCATGTGTTTGTGGTGATGTTGGTGCAAACACACCTACTTTGCAGCCAGTTGTATAAATGATAGCACATACAATTATGAAGCTAATAATTGATAATAATTATAAACAACTATATTACTCTAA
>CAUYQG010042444.1:0-12030 GCA_963574415.1 Tarsius wallacei
TACTTTAAACTTTAAGCATTCTATGCCCTGAATATTGGAAACAGCAGCCCGAATTATTTTTGGAAATGGCCATGCTTATTTCTTAGTTAAGCCTCAGAAAAGATAGGCACAAGTCAATTTGTTAACTCTTCTGTTTAAACACAACAGGTTTAAAAAAAAACCACAAACACAACTAACCTGGTACATCTCAACTGGAGGCTATTATAATAGACCTTAAAGCATTATCTCTAATTCATTGGGACTTTTTTTTTTTTTGGAGTCACAGTCTCACTCTGTCACCCAGGCTGGAATACAGTGGCATACTGCTCAAGGCCACTGTAGCCTCGACCTTCTGCACTCAGACGATCCTTCCACCTCACCCTTCCAAAGCACGGGATTACAGGCTGAGCCACCGAGCCCAGCTGGTTTTCAATTTTTTAAGTGAGTATAAAAGATGCCAAGAAAGTGTTAAAATGAGAGGACTCCCTGGAAAGGATATTAAAGACCTATACAAGTTAACTGAATCCCCTAAGTGATTTGCCCTCTTGACAAGCAGGCCCAGCTGGGAAAAGGCTCTTGCACACAATGCTTGCACAATGACAAAAGAATCACGTGTATTTCCCTAGGAAAATCCTTGCTGTGTATTGCAGAAGGTTCCTTCTACTTTTGCCTCCTTGTGTGAATTCAGTTTGAAGACTCAGAGTATTACTGAGCACCCCCTGTGTTTGAGGCAATGCACTGGGTGCTTGCACAGGCTTTACTGCCTGTCTCTAGTTACCCAGAATGTTCTTTTCTTTCAAGGCATGAGACTTTCTATTACTGGTCCTGAAATAAGCCTTAAGTTCCATAAGTGTCAGGTGTGAAGGATGAGGGAATGGTTTCCACTCATCCCCTCTCCATTCCACATTCAGCTCCACACCTTCCAAACTCCCCTTTCAACCTAGAGATGATTGATCAACTGTCCCAACCTCTACAGACTCAATTTACAGCAGGTAAAAAATGAGTTACAGAAGACAGATCGCTTTAAAAATCAGAATTGGCTTACTCCGTGAAAGGTCATGGAAATGCTTTCTCTCCTTGCTGTCCTCTAACCCAAACCCTACTGGCTATTTAAGACTGGTTTAAGACTCATCTCCAAGAAGCCTTCTCTCTTCTGCTCTCCTAGTTTATCCAACTGAGAAAGACAATGATCTGTAGACGAGAGATTATCCCCTATGCCCAAGGCTCCCTTCATCAATTTTTCAAAAGCAATATATATAACTTTGAGTGTTCCAGTGCTCAAAATAAATCAAGCCAAGCCCATCTGCCATCTGGCCCCATGGGTGCGGTAAAAACACTTTCCCATCTTTTTTTGTAGAAACCTATGTATTCAGCAAAAAGGCCACAGCTGCCCTGGGGGCTTATAGTCTAGGTTGAACAAACAACTCAGAAATAAAATATACCATTAGAGAAAGTTGTTAAATTTCACATAGGGCAGGTTCCATGGTATTTACATTGCACTTACATGAAGTACCACATGGGGCCTTGGCTGGCTTTTTGTTAATTCTGAATTACTCAGCGCTGTATGGATAGATTGCTCATTAAAATACTAACCCCCAAGGCACAGGCCTGCTGAGAACAGTCCTCTTGGCTTCATCACTCCCTCTAACAGCATCAGAGCGTCACTTGCCTCCTTTAACTGCCAAAAGCACTTCCTGGCCTCAACCTTCCAAGTCAACCTTGTTCAACAGCTAAGGAAGCACAGGGGAAATCAAGTGACAAAGTGATTTACTAAGGTCCTCTGAGAGCCCTGCAGTTCCAGGAGACTCCTAAAAAGGACAGCTCTTATACCTGGCATTCTAGAAAACAGGCTGTCTTTTCCTTGAACATGCCTGAACTCCCTTTGTTTCTAATGTCATTGGGGAAGAGCTGTCCCTGTCAGGGGCTCTTCTTCAACTCTCTTATCCACCGTGGTCCCCAGGATAACTTGGGGTGTTCCCATTCCCTGCTCTTCAGAGACCTCAGCACCATCCAAGACGGGGTGTGCCCTGGACAGGTGAGAAGATCTCCAAGACCCTCTCCAACTAGCTTGTCCTCCAGCCCAGCGTGACCCTCAAAGGCATCACAACTCCTAATCCAGTTCTTGGTTATCCCTCACTGTTTTGCTTTGGTCTTCAATGTCCAAACATTCAGAAGTTTTAATAAGCTTTTTTTTTATTTTTATTTTTGAGTTGGAGTCTCACTCTGTCACCTAGGCTGGAGTGCAGTGGCATGGTCATGGCCACTACAGTCTTGACCTGCTGGGCTCAGGTGATCCTTCTGCCTCAGTCTTCCAAGTAGCTGGAACTACAGGCACACGCCACCATGCCTGGCTAATTTTTTGATTTATTGTAGAGATGAGGTCTTGCCAAGTTGCTCAGGCTGGTCTCAAACCCATGGGCTCAGGCAATCCTCTCACCTTGTCCTCCCAAAGTGCTGGGATTATAGGCATGAGCCCCTGCACCCGGCCTTAGCTTTTTTTTTTTTTTTTTAAGATGATATATACATGGAAAAGGATACAAATCCTAAGCAAACAGCTCAATGAACTTTCAAAAATTCACACATCTGTGTAACCAGCAATGAAACTGGGAGTGAGTTATATTATCAGCATCCCATAAGCGCCTCATAACTGTGCCCCTTCCAGACAGAAATGTGTTTCCACCTGAAATGTAAGTGAATATTATTTTAATCCTCCCATTAACCATCACCTCTGAATGATCTGTCCCTGTACTATATGGAATGCAGGAGAAAGTGATGAGTAAACATTTAATTAGTACCTCCTGAGGACTAGGTAAAATGACAGGTAGAGAAACCTGGCATACACCATCTTAAATAAGTGAGCAACGTTAACACCACGAGCAACAGGACACATTAGACATAACATGCCACCCAATAGGTTGCAATGATCATCACAGCAACCAGTCGAAACTACACAGCCCAAATAAGAGCCTTTCCCACAATGACTAGGCTATCCTCTTCAAAAATTGTCCAAGCCATGAAAGTCAAAGACTGAGAAAAAGTTCCAGACTGAAAAGGACTAGACATAAATGACAAGTATGGGGTATGCTATACAACTGTAGACTGGATTCTTTACTATCAAGGGCATTACTGAATCCGGAGACAAAACTTGAACCCCAATGCAAGGTATGTGAGAGTGCCTTGAATTATTCTTGCAACTCTTCTGTAAGTCTGAAAGAGTTTCAAAACAAAGTATTTTTTTTTAAAGAAACCACTTTTGCTCTTCACCCTTCTACCTGCTTCCCGCTGAAAATACAGACACGAGGATGAAGTCACACGATTAGCAAGGAGAGTAAGACACTGAGATAGGAGCTGTGAATCTGCTGCACAATCCTGGATTCCCACCTCCAAACAGACCATCGTGTGGAAAAAAACAGACCCATTGCTGGTTGATGTCACTGTAGTACGAGTTTCCTGTTACTCACAGACAAAGCAATCACAACTGACATAATTAATAGGTAGAAGACAACTCTATTCCTATGTTCCCACCATTGTTCATAGAAAACCTACCACCAGCCTCAACACAGCAAGATCTTGTCTCTACAAAAAAAAATTTTTAAAAATTAAAAATAGCCAGTATGGTGGCATATGCTTGTAACGACTTGGGAGGCTGAGGCAGGATTGCTTGAGCCCAGGAGTTGGGGCCTGTGGTGAGCTGTGAAAAATGCCACTGTACTCGTCTGGGAAACAGAGTTAAAGCATGACTCAAAAAAAAAAAAAAAAAGGAAAAGAAAAAAGGAAAACCCACCAAAAAGTTAACAGAAAAGCGATGACTTGCTGCAGCGACACGTGGACAGAGCTGATGGGATGGGTCTTGTCCCCCAGTGAGCATAAGGAAAGGAGGCCTGGTCAGAAACAATAGTAGCAAGGCCATCAGGACCAGTGTAACACAGCTTCAGGGACATCGTGAATCAAACAGGCTTCGATCACCACTTAGAACACCACCTCTATGAGAAATATTCCAAACGCTGGCCCTAAAGTAACCTTAGAATTTTCTACAGAAATCCCAGAATCTCAAATGTTCAGTTTCCAGTCTCATGCAGCCCTGCTCCTCAGATCTGCAAGTACCAAGTGCCTGTTACATAAGACACAGTGTCGGGCACTTGGCATGGTCTCTGTCCTCATGGATATGTTGAAGAGATAAGGCAAATATGCAGAAAATGGAGCAATCATCCAAGAGATAAAAACAGTGCTGGCCAACGACAGGAGCAGAGGCATAAGAGGAGGGGATGAACACATGCCAAGACCACTATTTACTGTAACGTCTCCGTACAGAGACTAGAGTTACTTAGGTTGAAGTAGTCAGAAAGGGTTTATAGAAAAGCTACTGTTTGACCTTGCTCTTAAGAGAGAGAAAAAACAGAAACGAGAGGGAAAGAATGGACAGAATGCACACAGAAAACTCCAGGTACGTTCAGAAGATTATGAGTAGACGGATTCTGCTGTTGGGAAAGAGTGGATTATAGAAGGCAATAATCAATTGAGAATAGCTCAGTTACTACAATCTGGTTACAAGGGAGGTGTCAAACTGGGTCTCACAGAAGGATCTCTCTCTCACGTGACAAGAAGTCCAGAGTTCTGGTGGAGTCTACAGTGTCAGTTGTTTCAGCCCGGGGCACACGGCTGCACAGAAGAGGCCTTGTGTCAAGATGCTGAAATGGGGGTGCAGATGACCTTAGATGAGCAATTGACCATTGTAAACGGGGATATTTAGTGAGTGCTGAGCCTGCCCCGTGTATTACACCCTTCAACCTGAGAGGAGAGATTGCATGGGGAGAGTCAGAAAAGGCTCACCACCTAACAACCAAATCAAAAGCTCCATTCTGACAAGTTTACAACAATGGCTCTTCCTCCCAGTGCCTACTCACTAAAAAGCCCAGACAGGTTCAAGCCAGAATGGCCTTTCAAAGTCTGTGGAATCAGCAAAGATCTTCGTTCTTACCACTGGAGGCCTGTGTTCTTTAAAGCAAAACTGTGCTAGGACATTCCCCAGAACAGAACATTAGTGAGTGCAGAGAAATTGGCCAGACTGTTTCATCTGCTATAGGGTGATCCAGAAGAAAGTAGGCTGATGTCCAGGCCTAGAGAATCAGCATTTCCAGTGTATTCCTGATACCACAAAGTCCTATCACAGTGAGCTCTATCATACATGGAATTAGCCAAGGCAGGTATCCAGGCAAGATGCTCATTCGGTGATGGGATGTATCTCCCTCACTTTATAAGAAAAGGGCAACTAAGTAACTTAGACATGTCTGCCAACTGCAGCACTACTCTATAAAGTGAGTCGATAGTGATGTCATTCATTCATTTAAAAAATGTTTATAGATCCCCACCACGACGCAATATGTCCATGTAACAAACATGCACTTGTACCCTCTGAATCTAAGATACATTTTTTTTTTAGTTGGAGTTCACTCTGTCACCTAGGCTGGAGTGCAATGGCCTCACAGCCACCCCAGCGTTGACCTTCTGGGCTCAGGTTATCCTTCTGCCTCAGTCTTCCAGGTAGCCAGAACTACAGGCACGAGTTACCACGTCCGGCTAATTTTACTTATTGTAGAGATGAGGTCTCATCAAGTTGCCCAGGTTGGTCTCAAACCCGTGGGCTTAGGCAATCCTCTCACCTCAACCTCCCGAAGTGCTGGGGTTATAGGCATGAGCCACTGCGCCCAGCCAATAAATACATTTTTAAAAAAATGTTTACCACACATGCCCAGCCAATAAATACATTTTACAAAAATGTTTACCTAGGCACTGGAGACTCAGCAATGAACAGGGCAAGTGCTGCTCTTGAAGACCTCCGGACCTAGATAAGGAAGACAAGAAAACAAGAGAGCCAGCACTGGATAGGGCAGAGAGAGAAATAAAAGAGGGTGACAGTTTCAGTGGGCAGCTGAGAAGGTCTCCGTGAGGAGGCAACTTGGTGGAGGCCTGAATGACAAGAAGCCACCAGAAGGACTAGGACAAGAGCACTGGGATGGCCAGAGACCTGCAGCATTCCGTGAACAGGAGGCCAGTATGGATGGACACGACAAGTGAGGGAGACAGGAATGCCAATGAGCAGGACAGGCAGGGACCAGATTCCGAACCTCATGGACCTGGGGGTTTGGAATTTATTCCAGAAGCACCTGGTAACAGCTAGATGGTATCAAGCAGAGGAATGGCAGAATCCAATGGATAAAAGATTGATCTGGCTACTGTGTGAAGAACAGACCGGAAGGAGTCAAGAAAAGAAGCAGGGAACCCGCTGGGAGACAATTTCCATTATCCAGGCCAGAGACTGTGGTGGCTGGAGAGGTCAGAATAGTAAGAGGGCAAGAAGTGTGAGAATTCAGGTAATGTTTGGAAGTTGGGTCCTCAGGACTTGCTGGTAGCGTGGGTGTTGAGGGAGGAATCAAGGATGATGCTTGGATCTGAGGCTTAAGCCACTGGATCATGCCTCCCACTGGAATGGTGAAAGATGGGAGGTAGAAGCTTAGGCTAGCTTCTAAGCATTTCTTATTGGTGCCTTCTGAAAACGTACACACATTCAAATGGAACCATTTCACTTTCTATTATGGGTCAGTATGATGGTTAACATTACATGTCAATTTGACTGGGCTAAGGGATTCCCAGATAGCAGATAACACATTAATTCTGGGTGTGTCTGTGAGAGTGTTTCTGGAAGAAATTATCATTTGAATCTGTTGACTGAGTAAAGAAAACCCACCTTCACCAATATAGGCAGGCATCACCCAATTCATTGGAGGCCCAGATAGAACAAAAAGGCAGAAGAGTGAATTCTCTCTAGAGCTAGGACATCTATCTTTTCCTGCCCTCAGATACAAGAGCCCCTGGTTCTTAGGCCCTGAGATACTGATGTTTATATCAGCGACCCCACTCTCAGTATCACAATCTATATTAGCCAGGGTTCTCCAAATAAACAGAAGTTATAGATATAGATATATAAAAGGAGATTTATGATGGAAATTGGCTCATGTGGTTATAGAAATAATGTATTGGAGACCAGAACAATAAACACAATGATGTAACTAGTGACATGAAACTTAATTCCTTTGGGCACAAACAAGCAACTGCATCTCCAGGAAAACACACACACACACACAACAAGCATGCAGGAGATGACGCACCCAACTCCTACCAGCCTACAGTTCCTAAGAAGTTACACACCGGGATGTCCTGTGACAAAACTCTGATGTCAGGGTAGAAGCTCTGCATTCCAGTCCTATCTTGCAGAGTGAATTTGAGAGTGTCAGCTCCTTCTTTATTCTCCCCACCCCAGGGGGCTCTGGTGAACAAGGAAAATGACAAAAAGGGACCCTGACCTGGAAAGCACAAACTACACAGAGGCAAATTGCTGATGTCTTTGGATGGGGAAAAGCGGAAGCCACCCATTGTGAGTTCCTTCAAGGCCACCTCTCCTTCCCCATATGGCCAGAATTAGGGGATGGGGTGGGGCAGTAATACATATTCTTAGGCACTGATACAAATGCGTGACATGAAAATGCCTTATTTTTTCTTCTGTTTGATCATGCAGATGCCTTAGAGAGGGTGCTAGTGCTTTCCCTGATGCAGACATGCTACAACTGCAAAAGGTATCTGGCCTCAGACATCAGGCCTTGTTCCCAGAAGAACTTGACCCCGGCCAGGGCTCTGACCAAGTGACAAGCAGAGTGATGGCTGGAGGAGTCAGAGGGCAGCCAGCCAGGCCATCAGCACATCTGGGATCCATCACTAACAAGACACGCTTAACCCAGAGCCTAATCATCAGCTTCCAGGGTGTTACAGGGAACTGACAACTAAAAAATGCAAGCGAAGTCCTAGTCAGCCTCTCAAGGGATTTGACCCGCTCTCACTTCAGCAGCCTTTCTTCTAGGGTTGACTTGAGGAACATTCTGTGAAAGGGCACACGGAGTGCCAGTCCCAGCAGGTGGCAGAGCCCGTGCCACGCCCTCTTCCCTCTTTACTTTTACTCTCCTCCTCCGCCATGACCGTCCTTCCTCCCTCTAATCTTCACTTGTTCTCATTCCTTTCCCGTCTGCGTCTAAACTTGCAACCCACAAGCAGCTTCATACTAAAATAGGGCAACAGGTGGCCCTTTGATGCTGCCTTTCTACCTCCCCCCACCAAATGACCACCACAACATGGAACTAAAGCACTTTTTAATCAATTTTATACTGAATCGGTAAAAGCTCTGTAATTTCCATTCTTAAAAACAAGTGAGCTGGAAACCTATCAGAAACAAAAACCATAAATCAAACTTATTAGGTTTATTTTTACGAATAAGTAGACTCTCAAGAACAAAATGGCTTACTCCTTCCTTACTTCTTTAACTGTTCATGTAAAGTTATTCCTTTTCACCTTAATTTTATGTTCCTTCCCAATAAACTGTCATTTCTAGCCACCTTTCAGGTGAGCAAGAAGTTTCAAAGTCACAGCGGTCATATTCCCAAAGGCACTCTCTATGACATCTTTGCAGGAAGGTACCTAGCGTGCTCAGACCCCTGCAAAGATAAAGCCCTCACTTCCCCATAAGGCAGCTCATTCCACTATGAGGGGAGGAGGACACAACTGACCATATGCTCCTGTACCATGTTAAACCTACCTCCCCACAATATACACCCAATGATGATCATTCTGCTCTTTGGAAGAATTCAGAGAGGAGACACATGAACTCCACAGGAAAGCTCTGCAGCATTTCAGGATTATATCTTTTTCCTGGACTACATGTCCTGACTACCTACCACCCCCTCCCCGACCCCAACTATTCCTCATATGTGATAGTTTCCAGGTGCTTTGCTGTTCTGGGCAACTACCTCTGAATGAGCTCTATTTATTGATGCCCCCTTAAAATATCTCACTGAGATCAGAATATAGTACAGTGGAGTCACATCTTATTGGGAGGGGGTGGGCTCAATTCTAAAGGTGATATTAAACAAAGTCATACAACACCAAAATTACCCTTGAAAATCCCTTACACTGTTCCCATGTCAGAGGCTCTGAACTGCCTGAGGAAACAGATCTCCTCCCTAGCATACAGTTTCACTAAGCAGGTCCATCGTTCACACAACTAAAATTATGTTTTCTTGTTGTTTGGCTGGTTTGTTTCCTGGGATTTTTGTTCACTTTTGCCTAGCATGCACAGTTGCATTTCTGAACTTTACCCAAGCTGTAGGACGGTGCCACTGTTATTTAGTCCTCGTCCAAAGACATCTGTTTTCTTGGGGTCTTCAAGATCACCCTCCTACTAGTCTCCAATCCAAGCCAAAACTTGATAATCAACGAAGAGCCACCACGAGGTATAGTGCACCCAAAGATGTTTGTGAAACTTCCACTCTAAACTCTCACTTTTGCAAATCTTTGCCCTGATAATAAAAAAGAGGTCATAAAGAGGCTAATGTGATAGCAGTCTTACTACAGTACATAAAATCAATAGCACTATCCTCTTCCAAAGGCTGCAATAATTTAAGCAACTACTTTTTTTTTTTTTGCCTATAAGACAAGTGTGCACTCTTATGTGTGTCATTTATCATCCAAAGTAAAAAAAGTTAATGGTGCAAGTTTCTTGCCTGTGTATTTACAGCTACATTTGAAGTTGTCTAAGTCATGTTAGCATACCAGGACCATATAAACCATAGTTAATTCTTACTCACCTAGGATGAAAAGTGCTGTTTTATAAGAGAAATAATGAACATTGAGCATTGAAAGAACTTCATATGACACCCCTGCTCAAAACAATATCCTAACAGTAAAACTAAAATATAATTATATAAATCAGGATAATCCTAATTTTATGGAAACAGAAGTCCAGCTTACCAAAAAAAAAAAAGGTTGGTGCTAAGTTAATTTTGTTCTAAAACAAGTTCCAGCGACTACATGGTAAGAAAGGGTACAGCTCAGCGCATCACAGCAGCCCTGAAGAGTCACACAGACTCCTCCATACTTTCAAAACCGCTGTGTTTTTATACTCTAGAGGGACAGGATGAGTTCCAGAGGAACTCATTTTCTTTTCTTTTTTTTCTTTTTTGAGTTGGAGTCTCACTCTGTCGCCCAGACTGGAGTGCAGTGGCCGCTCCTGGCCACTGCAGCCTCGACCTGCTGGGCTCCAGCGATCCTTCCGCCTCAGCCTTCCAAGTAGCTGGAACTACAGGCGTGCGCTACCACGCCCGGCTGATTTTTTGATTTATTATAGAGATGAGGTATCGCCAAGTTGCCCAGGCAGGTCTCGAACCCGCGGGCTCAGGCAATCCACTCACCTCAGCCTCCCAAGGCGCGGGATTACAGGCTGAGCCACCGAGCCCGGCCGAGGAACTCATTTTCTAAAAGGAGGGCTACCACAAATATACACTAAGAAAACAGCTTGTAAGCATTTTTTATGTTTGGATTTTTATATACTCCTAAGCCTTCTTCCTCAATGGCATGGCAACTTCTGGGAATCATTCTTGCATGTCAATACTTCATGTCAAACAAAACCTTCAGCCCTATCTTCGCTCCATCCAACCAGGTAGTCTCCTGTAAGTCCCACTATCCTACATGCGGGACTTGAGCCAATAGGGCTGGAGGAAGAAGCAGCAGCTTTCCAGGTGAACAAAATGGGGTTCCCATTCTGGTGATCAATTTTTACCAGTTTGGAGGAGGAACTGACCTGAAAGCTGAAATCACCAGGAGGCTGGTCTTCGTTGCTACCCACTGAACTGCGGTTGTAGACAGGGGTCCACTCCTCCTAAACGGGTAGTGGCCTGAGAAACTGATCTGTGAGGCAGGCACACCAGGCCACAAAGGAGAATCGCTAGAGGTGAGCCTCCTAGATTACTGTTTTAGGAACCATGACAGCCAAGCAACCTCAGTAACTGCTCCCCTAGAGGGGTGCCACATCTCACCCCTTCTCTTCATCTTCAAAAGTCAAGGATATTGTGAAATACCTCCTCGATACACTACACCTAGATAGCACTTATTGCACTGTAATCCTTAATAACAAAGACTTTGTCTTATTCACCTTTTACACCCAGTGCCATGCCAGGCAGCAAGACGACTCTCAACTATTTGTGTCTGTTGCATAACACTGCCCAACCCATCGAGGCCAAGAGGGGAAGACAGCTCAGCTGTGGGGACAGGGCAGTCTGGGTGTACATAATGACCTGAAAAATGACATTTTCGTAAAACAGAACTTCAGACTCACCACAGAACATCACCAAAGTTCACAGCTCAAACTGGAACAAAGTAGAATCGATGCCACTTCCCACCGGTACAACACGTTGCTAAATCAGAAAGTATACAACTGAAAACTATCAACTTCCCTGTCTCAATGCCATGAACTAGCTTAGATGTTAACTGCTAACCACAGTGAATAACTCTATGCGAAAAATTATGATTTTTTAGGGGGCCCACCTTATGCAGAAACTTAACAGAAAAATACTTGAGATGTATAAACAGCTCAGTAGATAAGCATGACCACTGACCGCCCCCAGCAAAGCACAAAAAGCATAAGGCGAGATTTTAAATTCCAGTGTTAAGCCAAGAGTTTTCTGAGTGAGATAAGTAAAAAAGTTATTCGTCTAGTCCAGGCGCGGTGGCTCAGCCTGTAATCCCGCGCTTTGGGAGGCCGAGGTGAGTGAATTGCCTGAGCCCACGGGTTTGAGACCCGCCTGGGCAACTTGGCCAGATCTCATTTCTGCAACAAATAGAAATCAGCCGGGTGTGGTAGCGCGCGCCTCGTAATTCCGGCTACTCGGAAGGCTGAGGCAGAAGGATCGCCGGAGCCCAGCAGGTCGAGGCTGCGGTGGCTGGGAGCAGCCACTGCACTCCAGTCTGGGCGACAGAGTGAGACTCCAACTCAAAAAAAAAAAAAGTTATTCGTCTAAATAAGTATTTGGCTGACACTTATCTACATCATTTTAGATACAGGCTATTGTTCCAGGGCTTCTAGTATTATTTACAGCTCCAGATACGCCACCATCCTTTGGCCAGCAATTAGGCAGTTTCTGATTTCTTAGATGGTTCACATTGCAACATGAG
>CAUYQG010042447.1:0-10632 GCA_963574415.1 Tarsius wallacei
AGTAATGAAGTAAGCAGAGAAGAGGAAAAAGAAACACTTGCAAACCGCCCCTTAGGGCATTTAAGGGAGCATGTCTCCCTCTGCTGGCAGTAGTGGTGGTCTGCTTCCCGGCATCAATCATCACTATGGAGGGGACAGGTAAGCACAGGTACTGACTAGGTGATGGACAGCAGGCAGAGGGATGGACTGCGGCCATGTTGTTGGAGTCTGTCATGAAGGACTGTAGGTCAACTTGTTTACAAAACAAGCTGGGGAGAGGGGGTTGTAAAGCAATTATCAATAGCTACCCACCTCTGAGAAACCTGTCCTTGGCTTGGGGTTAGAGGGCAAGGTCAAGTGAACTGCTAGAAAAACAGGACACAGCTAGGCAATGTTAAAAATGACTGCCATTGAGTATATCAACTCCATCTTGGTCCTTTCAGAGCTATTTAAGTAAGATGAAAAATCAAATTTCCCAGTCGTAGTAGCCATATTTTCAGAGCTTGATAGCCTGTTTATTGGACAGTGCAGATTATAGCACACTCCCAGCATTGCACAAAATTATGTTGGACGGTGCTGATCTAGATGATGGGGAATTGCTTTATGTTAGTAATCCAAGCCTTTTTAAGCACTGCTAGGTCACGGTTAATCACATTAGTCCTCCAGACACAGATAATTCTAATGTATTATTGGGCATGAGTGTACTTAGCATAAGCTTTACCAACAAATAATAATTGAATGCCTACAGCATGTAAGGCTTTTGGTTTGGGGATGCAGAGAGTGAAAATAATAGTTAACAATTATCAAGTAATTAGGAGCCTGGCAGCTTTGCATACATTCTCTTATGCTTCTACAAATTTATGATGCAGGTGGTATTATTTCCAGTTTGGAGTTTTTGCACATTAGGGCACAACTATTAAACCCTAGCTGTTATCCATGAAGTCATATTGCCTTTTATTATTATTATTATTATTATTATTAAATAGAGTGAAACAGCCGGGCGTGGTGCCTCAAAACTTTAATCCCATCACTTTGGGAGGTCAAGGTGAGAGGATTGCCTGAGCTCTGGGGTTTGAGACCAGTCTTGGCAACTTGGTGAGACTACTTCTCTACAATAAATCAAAAAATAAGCTGGGCGTGGTAATGTGTGCCTGTAGTTCCAGCTACTTGGAAGGCTGAGGTGGAAGGATTGCCACGAACATGCCACTGCACTCCAGCCTGGGCGACAGAGTGAGACTATGACTCAAAAAAAAAAAAAGAGTGAAACAGTCTTCCTTTAAATAACTTAAAATCTGATATGGGAAATAAGACATGCTCTAAGCAATATGAGAGAGCATGGGTTAGGGACGAGAAGATTCTGAACAAACTCTCGCCAATAAAGGGAAGGGAGGGAAAAAAAAGGAAAAAGAAATTTCAGTTTGTTTTGTTGGAAGAGGAAGAGACCAGCAGGTAAAACTTTTCTAAGTACAGATAAAAGTCAATTTACAGTAATGGAGGTGGATGACAGCATACTGCATATCAGGCAAAAAAGAATCAATGAAATAAGCAAAATCATGAGGGCAGCCTTATCCTGGTCCTTCCAAGCAGACTCCCCTGAGTCTGAACACATTGTGGACGTTCAGCCTTGCTGTATCAATCATTGAAACTTCAAGGATGAGTTTTGAAATGGAACCAAATGAATCAGGATAGCTTAATGACAGGCATAATTTTTATAATTACTTGACAGTACAATTCCATATAATTAGATACCTAGAATAAGCAGTCTATGAAAATGAGTAGTGCATATTTTTATATAGCTAAACCACTGTAAAAATTTTTCTTCCTAGCCGGGCTCGGTGGCTCAGCCTGTAATCCCGTGCCTTGGGAGGCTGAGGTGAGTGGATTGCCTGAGCCCGCGGGTTTGAGACCTGCCTGGGCAACTTGGCGAGACCTCATCTCTACAATAAAAAAAAAAAAAAAAAAATTAGCCAGGCGTGGTAGCGCGCGCCTGTAGTTCCAGCTACTTGGAAGGCTGAGGTGAAAGGATCGCCGGAGCCCAGCAGGTCGAGGCTGTGGTGGCCGGGAGCGGCCACTGCACTCTAGTCTCGGCGACAGAGTGAGACTCCAACCAAAAAAAAATTTTCTTCCTTGTTAATTTACCAGGGTTTGTAAATCAACATCTCTAATAGTTTCTTTAACCTTGGTTCTCGGTTAGGGTACAGTCCCTGTGATGGAGAGTGGGTTTTGAAGCACCTTTTCTTCTTGCTGTGACGTGGTCCTTTCCAAATTCTTGCCAGTACCATTGTATTCCCAGAGTCAGCTTTCCACCACTACTGCCAGCAGAGGGAGACATGCTCCCTTAAATGCCCTAAGGGGCGGTTTGCAAGTGTTTCTTTTTCCTCTTCTCTGCTTACTTCATTACTTTGTAACCTGCCCTGTCCATGTAAGGGTTTGAGTTTTTAATCCTGCATAGGATACCATGAAGAGTAAACCTGGGGTTGAATTTTATTTGAAGATATTTTAAAGCGCCTTACATACCGTGCAATTTAAAATATGCATAAATAATTGTTGAATAACTTTAATATTTAAAATGGAATTTGAAGTCATTTTAAAACTGGTTAAAATAGTATAATAGGAAGCAGTAAAAATAGTCAAAAGATCTAATTTCAAATCCTGGTTCCTATCAATATCATTTTATAAAAGAAGGGGATTTTTCACATCTTGCCCATGTACATAGGAAGGAAGATAGGATGTAATGTCACAATTTAAAATTCAGATAATTTCGGCTTTATGAAAATCTTAGTACATGCCTATTTTTCCAGTTTTGCTGAGGACCAGTGAAAACATCACCATAAGGACTGGTGTCAGTTCTTAGACTGGTGTTTGGGAGCCATTGATTTCATTCTCCTGAACCCTAGTTTCTCTGTTGCTCTGGCCATCTATAAAATACCTGCTAGTTTGCATCTGGCATCTAGCATTATTGGTGCTGACACTTCGTAGAGTTTTTAGAGGGCTTGACGGAATGGTAGATGTGTGTCTGCTCCAGAGTCCCAGAGTCCCAGGTCAGTGAGAGAAGAGAGGCTTCAGCCTGGGCCTGGGCAGAGGAATCCGCAGGTCCAGGTGGCGGAGCAGAGGTCAGTGGCAATGGGATGCACGGCCTTTTTTCCTTTAGGGATCCGGTGACAAAGCCTTCACCAGCCAGCTTGGTTCTGAGTTCATATTCTTAGGGCAGTATCTGGAAGAGCAGGAACACTAAAAGGATAATATTTGGGTTACAGTCAGGCTGTTCATATATAGGCATAGGTTTGATTTTAGAAGCAATGGAAACCCCTCCCAAATAGCTGTCTTCTGCTGATACCTGAAATGCTTTTAAGTATAATTGCTTGATACTCAAATACTCCAGAACCCAAGGCAAATTCTTTCATAACAACAACTAACACAGAGTGCTTCCTATTTGCCAGACACTGTCATAGTCATTTGCCTAAATTCATTCATTTAATCCTCCTACAGTCCTGTGAGATGATTGTAGTATTGTTATTCTCTCAGAGCAGGAAAGTAAAATACAGAGGCCATGTCACTAGCCAGGGTCACCAGCAGTAAGTGATCGAGCCAGGATTTTAATTCCAGGGTCCTTGCTGGTAGCCACTTTGTTCACAGCCTCCACGTTCAAGTGGAAATGGGTAATACCACATCGTTTCCTACTGTGCTGAGAAGGAGGCCGGTGGGAAGCCGGAAGCACTATGAGACTTAAAATCTAAAGCCAGAGGCGGTGGCTCACGCCTGTGATCCCAGCACTTTGGAAGGCTGAGATGAGAGGATTGCCTGAGCCCAACGGTTCAAGGCCACCCTGGACAAATTGGCAAGGCCTCATCCCTACAATAAACAAAAAAAATTAGCCAGGTATGGTGGCGATGCCTGTAGTGCCAGCTACTTGAAAGTCTGAGGCAGAAGCATCACCAGAGCCCAGCAGGTCAAGGCTGCGGTAGCCATGATTATGCCACTGCACACTCCAGCCTGGGCCACAGAATGAAACAATAAAAAATAAAATAAATCTTAAGCCACCCACCTGACTTAACTGACCCCTTCGGAGCCAGGCAGACACCAGAGAAACCCTACAAATTGATCTGCTGACCATGACTGGAAAGGAGGTCGGACGCATTTCAGTATTAACCTTTGACCAGCATTCCTTCCTATAGGGAGTAAGCAGAAACCAGCTCTGGAAAACAAGGAACAACAACTCATTCCTTTATCACCTTCAGTCAGCCACGTGAGGCCATGCCTGGCTGTGACAGATCGCCAGTTTCTCAATACCTCCCTTCCTAAAAACCACCCTCTCTGGGCCAGTAGTGGCCACTCATGAAGGATTCCCTGTAGGCTTTTCCTGTCCTGTTTCACCTTTTGACATCAGAAGGCCTTGGAACATGCTAACACTGTCATTTTTCGAACATGTGACCCAGGAAAAGACGTGAAACTCAATTGCACACGTGCAGAACTTCCATTCATAAATATTCATGACTCCTCCTATAGCTTATTAAATACATATATATGGCCACCAGGCTCAATGTAAAGTCCTGTTCCCTTCACCACTCCCCTGAAGTCTTTGCTCTCAGCTTCTCCGAGCCTAGGCTTCCCAACCTGCGGGATGATAGACCTGCAACTGCAACACTTCCTGAAACAAAGCTCTCCTTTCCAAACGTCTGAACCTCGTGATTCTTCCATTGATAATCAGGTACAGGCACTTGTGCGGGAAGGATGCTAGGAAGGGAGGATAGGCACTTGACAGAAAATACCTCAACCCGCATATCTTCCCAAACTCTTCAGAAGCTGCCTTATATCTGTTAGACCTCCTATCTGGAATCTTTTTAGTGGAAATTTTTTTTTTTTGAGTTGGAATCTCACTCTGTCACCCAGGCTGCAGTGCAGTGGCACGCTCCCAACCACCGCAGCCTCCACCTGCTGGACCCTGGCGATCCTTCTGCCTCAGCCTTCCAAGTAGCTGGAACTACAGGCATGCGCTACTATGCCCAGCTAATTTTTCATTTACTGTAGAGATGAGGTCTCGCTAAGTTGCCCGGGCTGGTCTCGAACCCACAGTCTCAGGCAATCCACTTGCCCCGGCCTCCCAAAGTGCTGGGATTACAACCTGAGCCACCGAGCCCAGCCAGTGGAAATATTTTAAAAGTATCATTTCCCCAGAAACATCATGCCACAGAAAGCCACCAGTCAACTGGAGTCACCAGCGGGTGAAATAATTCACCCAAGTCAGATCAGAGGAGAGTAGGACAGGTTTATTGAGTGCACTGCAAGAGAGCAGTGGGCAGGGCAGCCATAGAAGAGCTGTCTGCCCTGAAACCCTGGTTTGAGATTGCTTTTATAAGGGAGCTGGCCTCTTTTTGGTTCCTGTCATGCAAATGAGGGATTGAAACTTGGCAGTTCTGATTGGTTGGTGTTTATTCCCACCATGTAAAGGAAGGATTGAAACAGGGCAGTTCCGATTGAGGTTCGACTTTGATTATAGGCCACTCCTTGGTCAGTTGGAGGCGAACACAAGGTGACTCTTGTCATGTAAAATGACTTCTACATTCTCCCCGATAGATAGTCAATACCCAATCTTTGGCACTTGGGCCAAGGTCTCATGTTCTGTAGCTGTTTTGTGCTGAACAGGGGTGTTGCGCTGGCCCTACCTAGGATTGTGGGTCTGGTAGAGGTTCGGGTGTGCTGGTAGGTTGGAATAAGAGAGCCCTATGGGCAATTAGGGGTGGTTTGAGTAAAAATCCTTTGTAGGTTGGTCTAAAGGGCTCGGGGGAAGTGGAGCTTCTGATGGTTTGGGTTGGAAACCTTGTCAAAGCATCATCTGGAAATGGAGCTGTTGGAATCTGGAAGAGACAAACTTGATAAAAAGATCAAAGAGTGGGTGCCCTGCAGTTAGGAGGAGGAGGATTGAAATTTTGGGTCACAGAAAGAGGAGTGGGGTCATTACTGTGGTTCCCCCATGTATACATTAATCAATTTGTATCCCTTTTCTCCAATTAATTGCCTTTTGTTAGTTAATTTTGGAGGGGAAATTTCAGTGAGTAAAGGGAAAGCTTTTCCTTGGGCCCTACACGTCTCCCCAGTATGAAGTCATTCGTTCATTTATTTATTTTTATAGTCAAGGTCTTGCTCTGACACTCAGGTTGCAGTGTGATGGCATGATCATAGCTCCCTGCAGCCTCAAATTCCTGAGCTCAAGTGATCCTCCAACCTCAGCCTCCTGATTTTACAACAATGATTAGGCTGGGACTACAGGTGCAAGCCACTGAGCCCAGCTTTGAAGTCTTTGATTTAAACCCACAGTTTTGTTTCTCTAGGCCATCCAGGAAGCTGTTCACTTGCCCTTCGTGAGAACATTTGATACTTGGCTTATAGGTTCTCCTTAGCTTTGTAGCTTGCCTCATAGGCTCCCCTCCCTTCTGTAAACATCCTTCTGGTCCCAGTGAGTTTGCCAGCGTGGAATTGACGAAAGGCAGGGGACTCAGGCCACCACAGCAGAAAGTCAGTTGGAACTGGGGCTCTGTAGTGGAGCTTGATGGCTCAGTAATATGAAGCTGGCTACAAAGCTCAGAATAAAGAGTAGTTTCCACATAGAAATGAATTACAAAACTGAGAACTTTGTGTGCCGCGTAGCTTGGTTTAGACTGGTTTGCTTTGTCATTTCTTGGGTATCTGCCTGTCTCCCTCACTGGAGCCTAAGCTCCTTAAGGGCTAGCATTATATCTAATGGCTTTCTCCCACAAAACAAATTCTACATAGTAGATGTTCAGCCAACTTGATCTCAGTGGGATCCAAACTCCCTGAACATTTAATAGCATTCTCATGACTATTGTGACAGTGACAGTGATGCTGGGTGGGGTGTGGTATATTTGCTCCATAGGTTCTTTGATTTCGCCACAGAAAAGAATTTCAGAACAAGCCCAAAGCATAGTTAAAGAAATGATGTATTAGAAAAAGACATGCTCAAGGAAGAGTATTGGTGCCTTAAGAGAGAGCATGTGCTTGCCTTTGACAAGAAGCTTTACATACTTTTACAACAATGATTAAGTCAACCATGAGCTAAAAGCAGAGGACTGCAGGTGTCTGGTCATGAGTTTTGATGACCATCTCTCAAACTTTAACATCACAAGGACCTTCTAGAGAAATAAAGAAAGTTACTGTCTACCTAGATTTGGGCTTTCCTTAGAACATCACGTCTGTGTTTTGAGTAATTCCCTATTGATTCTATGGTTCACTGCAGTGGTAGATCCACAATCCAGCCCACAGGGTGGTCGAGTCTGATGTGCCTGGTCAGTCGGGTGAAGGTCGTGTAGGAATAAGAAAGGTGTGTGAACGCTTACCCCATTTTAATTCAGATCTGCCTGCAAGAAACTGTCTATGTCTAAACTACACTGGCTACTCTGCCTCAGCTTGACTCCAGAGAAGGAAAAGACACCACGAAACAGTAGTGAGCAGGTTCCTCGGCCACAGTCATGAGGGCCAGTGAAGTGTCCTTCTCTTTTGTCGGTTCCCTGACATGCTGTGTTTCCCTCTGCAGGCCTTTTGCACGCAGCTGTGTGTGGCCACTGGGGTAAGGGGTGGGGACATGAAGGCAGCTGTGTCTCTCTCGTGGGTTTTGCTTCACATTTATAATTCTGGCAAAGGAATTCCAGAGCCTCTGTTTCTCGTTCTACCCCTCCAAGTCACTGGAGTGTCATTTCTATCTTAAATTTGCTCAGAAAGACCCTTGAATCCTCCTCCCTAACATTTGACTAGGTTCATGCATAGCTGACTATTTGGAATTCCATTAAGAACCTTATAATGCCTGGTCATCGGTAGAGGTGATAGATGGAGTGGCTGTACTGTGCAGAGAGAGACATGCCCAAGAACTTTGCACCCAAGCACCCCTTTATCCAGCCCTGGGAAGGCAGGGCTGGGCTTTCGTCAAGCTTCACTCCACAGGGTTGGCCAGCTGGACTGGTTTAAGTCAGCATCACAACAGGTTGGATACACAGACACCAGATGTTGGGTTGAAGCCATGCCCAGTTGTGTGTCAAAACTACCTGGTGGATTTTATCTCGATTCTGAATCTGTTTCTCCATAGCTGGTTGCCTGGTCCCAGAACCCAAGCTCTCAAAATGAAATCACAAACAGGACACAGAAAAGCAAGCAGTTAATTTGCCAAAAAGACCCACATATGATATTAGGGATGAAGGGGGCATGTTGGGACTTAGAAAACAATATTCCAAAGTGAAGACCTCAGAAGGAAACTTTTCTCTGCCTTCCCCTGCCCTCCTGTCTTTCAGTCCCATTCTTCCCTGAAGCTAGTCATTAAAGCCAGAATCCCTCTTCCCCAAGGCAGGTCATAGAAACCAGAGCCCTTTCCCACCACCCAACCCCCCTCCCCCGCCATAAAACCTGAGAATATTACTCTAGCTTTCCCTACACCTTTCTGTATAAAAACTGGCCATAAGGAAATTATCTGACCTACCAGCACAGTGGTTCACGCCTGTAATCCCAGCACTTTGGGAGGTAGAGAGATTGCCTGAGCCAAGGAGTTCGAGACCAACCTGGGCAACTTGGTGAGACCTCGTCTCTACAATAAATAAAAAAATTAGCCGGGCATGGTGGCATGCGCCTATGATTCCAGCTACTTGGAAGGCTGAGGCAGAAGGATCACTTGAGCCCAGCAGGTCAAAGCTGCGGTGGCCGTGAGCGTGCCACTGCACTCCAGCCTGGGCAACAGAGTGAAACTCTGACTCAAAAAAAAAAAAAAGAAATTATCTGACCTGCTTGTTTGACTGTAGGTCATAGGACCCCATTCCAGAGAGGGTCCTGCCCCGCACCCCAAAGGAAGGAATGCTGCCCAGAGACCCAGGAAGCACCTAGACAAACAGGTCTTGCTGGGTTTTCCCACTCTGTCTATTACCATTAGACCCAACCCTTTTTTTGTCCAATCATTTCCACATGACTGTCCATACTTTGTTGGACCTAAGCATAAAAATAGACAACTTCCCCTGTATCTTTGGGTCTTCCTTCTGAAGGCTCCTGTGTACACATTAATACATCTTTACACCTTTTCTCCTGAGAATCACTCTAGTTGGTAATTTTCAGTTACTCTTCAGAGGGCAAAGGGGAAGTTTCCCCTCAGTCCCCTTACAGATATAGATATCTCAAGGGAATGGGGGTCCTTTTGAAAATTCAAATGAGAAAGATGAGTCCTCTTAGCCTTCCAAATGTGAAGTGGGATTTAAATTTAAGTTCTTTTTCTTGCTTAATGTCAGGGAAGCTTTCAGACATTCCTTATTCATTCTCCCATGTATGATCTATTTTCAGCCTATTCTAAAGACAGCGATGTCAATACCTTCAGTGAAGTGGAGTCTTCCCAATCCAGCTCGTTTGTCTAAATTGTCTTAGAAATCACGTGCAAACAAATTACTAAGAGCATTTTCCTCAGGTATAAAAACATGGTGGTTCATTCACCCAGAACTTGAGTCTCTTTGAGATGCCGAGTATCCTTTTTAAGACTTAATGGACTGCTTTTACCAGGTGAAGTCGCATTCTAGCTGGAGTCAGGGCCAACCACATGGAGAACTCCAGTGCTTTTGGTCTACTCTTTGCAGACAAGGATAACAGGATAACCCATGAGATGAACCCACAGGGCAAATCCAGGAAGATTCACTGCGATGTCTTGCACTAATAGTTTAATGAAATTCTCCCTCCAGCAATTTCTGACAGGGCATGGAGATTTTCTCCATGTCTTCACGCTTCAGGAAGAGAGACTGTGTCATCCAGGTGCAGGTGTTCTTGGCTGTCCTTTACCTGTTGTCTCTTCATGTCACATACAACCAAGAAAGCGGATGACAGGTTCATCTCTGTTACACGAGGAATTACCAAGTGGTTGCCTGGCAACCACACATTGCAATCAGCACGGTTGCTGTTGTGGAATGCAGAGCGCTTGGCTTTCCTTTCAAGAATATATTTGCATATTTCTTTGGGGTTTCTAGAAAAACGTGTATGTTTCCTGGACTTGAGGCTAGTAAAATGGCCTTTTGTGTTGCCTTTCTCCAGTATTCATTCTGTAGTAGGTTATTTGCATAACAAATCATTAACACAGCAGTTGCTTTGATTAAATTCAATTCAGTAAGCATCTTCCAGGTGCCAGATACCATGCTAGATACTGTAAGAAATTTCTTTTCTTTTTTTTTTTTTTTTGAGTCAGAGTCTCACTCTGTCACCCAGGCTAGCTCACAGTGGGGCGCTCATGGCCACCACAGCCTCAACCTGTTGGACTCAGGTGATCCTTCCACCTCAGCCTTTTATGTAGCTGGAACCACAGGTGTGCACCACCATGCCCAGCTAATTTTTTGATTTATTGTAGAGACACGGTCTCGCCAAGTTGCCCAGGCTGGTCTCAAATCCCTGGGCTCAGGCAATCCTCTCACCTCGTCCTCCCAAAGTGCTGGGATTACAGGCATGAGTCACCATGCCTGGCCCACTGTAAGGAATTATAAAGATGGACATGTGTGGTCTCTGGTCTCGAGTAACTTAAAATTGACCAGGGTGGGGGGCTCATGCCTGTAATCCTGGTACTTTGGGAGGACACGGCAGGAGGATCACTTGAGCCCAAGACTAGTCTGGACAACAACTCTATCTCTAAAA
>CAUYQG010042450.1:0-21162 GCA_963574415.1 Tarsius wallacei
CCAGTTCCAATTTCCATGAGGGTATGCCCTTCATTTTCAAGGATTCTTATGGTTTGAGGTTTTACATTTAGGTCTCTGATCCATTTGGAGTTGATTTTTGTGTATGGGGACAGGTAGGGGTCCTGCTTTAATCTTCTGCATGTGGTCAGCCAGTTTTCCCAGCACCATTTACTGAATAGGTTCTCCTCTCCCCATTGGTAGGTGGTGGAGGCTCAGGCGGTATCACACTACCAGACTTCAAACTCTACTATAAAGCTACAATCATCAAAACGGCCTGGTATTGGTACAGGAACAGGCACATAGACCAATGGAATAGAATCGAGATTCCAGAAGTATGCAGGTACTCTTGATGAGGCGTGCCCTTTCCTCCCCTGGCAGTTTCCCACTACTGCCAATCCCTTTCTTACAGTGTTATAATAATTGTTCAACATCCATTTACCTTTTCTTATTCTTCTGCTCTTCTGCATGTGGGTAGAACATTGACAGAGGTGGCTGGGCTGACCCATCAACTCCACGCTCCACTTCTGCCCAACATAGTTTGTATGTGTCTGTAGCCACTGCCTTTGTCGTGTTACCGCCTACTGTGCCCTTACCTTTGTGCTGCTTCAGGTGTTCTGTAGCAGCTAGAACAAATACAAATTAACATATGTGTTTGTGATCCTGGCCTAATTCCAATGCAAAGAGTGATTGTTCTCCTAAGTACTTGTCCAAGACATCATAGACCATTTAATACTATCTTCCTTATGAAATCAGACCTCATGCTAGAACTCTTCCAGTAAGCAGTTCTCAAAAGGCAGTTTACGCGAGTGTCCATTGATAACTATAAATCTTTTATATGTCTTTGAAGATAAGGTTTGTTAGGCCATATTATTAAAATCTGTGTTAAAGGGGTATTGAATCCAATTAAACTCTTCTGTTTTACGTTTTCAACCACATTTACTTGTAACGAATGGTTACAGGCTGATGTATACAAAGGCAGGATTCATGGAGAATTGAGGGGTTTCTGTAGACATGGGACTTTTGGTGCTAACTTTAGGAGATTCCCAGGCAAACTAGGACAAATTGGTCATGCCATATCATATTGACTTGTAGCACAAACTAGGCACTGCAAGGCAAGTGTCTGAGTTTATTCTGACTCTAATGTGTGGACCATTGGAAGACTCAATTATTTCCTCCCTTTTCTCTGCTCAAACTACTGTGAAACTTTTGTACAAAAGGGTTCCGAATTTACTCCCAGTATATTCATATGTGAAAAGAAAAGCTAGTTAGTTTATCTCATTTATAACGGATTCAATTCTTCTCCAGAGCTTCTGCCCCTGAGAGGGACTATGAAATGCCTGGGTCTTCAGGACTGATTAGGTGGGCCTCCTTTCTTTCTTGTTGGGCATGGAATTCCCTCCATTGTGTTCTCCTCTTGCCTGAGACAGCATTTTCTCTGCTCTCTTCTCTGGCCATAATAGATACAGTGCAGGCAGATAAATTGACTTTCTGCGGAGAGGACATGAATCAGGAAATATTTAGAAAAGTTAAACTCATATTCATTCAATGTGCCATGATAAATTTTTCATATTCAATCAATGTGTCATGATAGATTTTTGCCCTTTACTTGGACCAAATTCAAATATAAATATAACAATGATTTCTGACATAGGTTTCTGCTGGTATTTTATTACTGGGTAGCTCTAGTAGAAGAAACTGAAGACCAAGGAAGATTAAAATGAAGATTTTGAAAGATTCTTTAACTTCACTGATAAATATCATCTACCCTGTCTCTGAGGCAGGCACAGCTGTGGTTATCTGCCTGTGAGCCAGCAGGCTCACAATTCTTATTGTAGTTTCTGGATCTGGAAAGCTGGCACAGGGCTCCTTCTTTGCACCACCACTGTGAAGGCATCTTGACAGGAGTGTATTGTTACTGATAGGAAACCTTCATTTCTCATCAACTGTAAGTTGATAACATATGAGTAGTTTTAAATTCCTCTTGTATGGAGTGAATGCATGGTGTTTCATACTTCCTAGAGAATAATTTCACAATGCCATTTCTTTGAGGCATACTTTTACAGTGAGTTTAATTTATTGTCCCAGTAGCAATGACTAACAACTTTTTTTTTTTTTGAGTTGGAGTCTCACTCCAACACCCAGGCTGGAGTGCAGTGGCACGCTCATGACCACCCCAGTGTTGACCTGCTGGGCTCAGGCGATCCTTCTACCTCAGCCTTACAAGTAGCCACAAATACAGGCATGTGCTACCATGCCCGACTAATTTTTTGATTTATTGTAGAGATGAGGTCTCACCCAGTTGCCCAGGCTGCTCTCAATCCCCTCGCCTCAACCTCCCAAAGTGTTGGGATTACAGGCTTGAGCCACCATGCCCGACCACTAACGACTTTTTTTTCAGATGTTCATCTTTCCTGTCAACCACCACCCAATGGCTAAAACTGTAGATTTACATTTGGCATCTTATTTTTTTTTCATTTTTGTTGCATATTTAACTTTCTCTTTTAGCAGCCAAGTGCCTTTCAGAGGAGTGCTACGTGTATGAGTTTTGGATGTAAGCATGACAAGATGAATGCTCCTAATGACCTGTTTTTCAAATGCAAATTTGATATACAGAAAAACCTTTTCTTTGTCCTCTTTGGCTCTGGAAGCATTCACTACTCTTCTTTTGAAACTTTTATTCTCCCCTCAAACGTTCAATATTTGTAACTGTAAGAATTAGAGTGAGGTGATCATGAGTTACATGTACTATTTGAAAGCAACTATGTTTTCTCAGAAGATAACCCTTCACCAAGCCAATCATAGCAATGTAAATCTTGTCCAGTCATGTAATCACCATGCGAAACAAAATTTCTTGGAAATGTTTGCCTTGATCTTTTTTTTTTTTAGTGAGTAGAAGACTGGCATTTTTTCCTATTGCTATGTAGCATATTGCCACAGATTTAGAAGTTTACAACACCATTTATTAACTCACAGTTCAAAGTCTAGCAAAGCATGATTGAGTTTTCTGCTCAGGGTCTCAAAGGTGTCCTCTTTTCTGGATGCTTTGGGGAAGAATCAGTTTTCAAACTCAGGTTGTTGGTAGAATTCAGTTGTGGCAATAGGTCTTATCTTCTTTCTGGCTGTCAGCTGGAGGCCACTCTCAGCTTCTAGAGGTTGCTCTTAGGCCCTTTACATGTGGCCTCCTCTACCTTCACAGTCAGTGATGGTAGCACATTGAATCCTTTGTATGTTTGAATCTCTGACTTCTCCATCTCCCATCAGCTGGAGGAAACTTTCTGATTAAGTTGGGCCCATCTGGCTAGTCTTCCTTTCTTAAAGTCAACTGTGCCAAATAACAAAACCTCATCATAGGAGTAATATCTCACCCTATCACAGATTCTACCCACTCACAAAGGAGAGGGCATATGGAAGGGCAAATGTAAAATCAGTAAAAAGGGTACATTTTCCCACTCCATTGATGTTGAACTTCACCATGTGACTTGCTTTGGCCAATGGAGTCTCAGCAGATGTAATATAGGTAGAGGTTATAAATATGCTTGTGTAAATTGATCTTACCGTTTGAACTTATGTTATCCACCTTGATAAGAGAATGATTAGGGTAGCTCTTGTCCAAGAAAGAAGAGATGGGAAACTTACTTAAACAAACTCAGGCTCTGGAGCCAGGTCCGCTTGACCGGTGGCCTGAAAAGAACCACCTCTAGTAACCCAGAGACTCTGCAGTAAGAAATATAAATATTTGTTTTTGTAGTTACTGAGATTCTGGAGTTGTTTATGCAGCATTGTTATAGCGAAACCTGTTTACTAGACTTAGAGATGTGTGCCAAATGAAATAAATTAATTACAAATTCTATTTGTACACTTGTTTTGTTGTAGAGAATATTATTAATGTAACTAACAAAAGAACTTTCAAGAGTAAAATACAAAGTTACAGTCAGGTAAAATTCTGTGGAGAAAATAGAATGAAAATACAAGTTAAAGAAAATGAAAGCATCGAAAGACAAGGCAAGCTTGTATTTTTTTAAATGAGATGATGGTTGATATCAAACCACCATGATACTTAATTTCCACTGGAAATATTTAAGTGAGTGATATATAGCAATCTTCTTTCAAAAATTTTAATACTTATGATATCTTTTGCAATTATTTGAACTTTTGAAGAAAAATGTTGGGTACATAGTTTTTCAAATTTCTCTTAAGATGTATGTGAACAAGATGTTTGCAAGTCATCATTATAGGTAAATACAGCTAAATGATATCTTAAAGATCCTTTAGTTCAAAGACCCCTAGAGACCCCTAAATCCCAAGTCCTTCTGGGCTTGCTCCATAATGTCACTTCTAACTTTTAATTTTATCATTAAGAAAGATATATAAATACAACTCCAATTATCTATATCTTTGACACGTGATTTACTAACAATAACACAAAGGCAACATCTGTTATGAAATTTGGCAAGAGTATAGGGGAATGGCTTAATTTACCTAAGAAAGGAGACATTTTAGAGTATTTTGTAAATGCAACCATGTTCAGTCTTATCAATTTCCCCTATTCTTGGTATTAAATGAAATTGTCCTCATTTAGAAACTCCCTAAAACTAAGAATCTTAAAATGAGGTATGTGAACTAGTGGGACTTTTGTGTGTCTGAAGACCACAGTCTAGTCAATGTCTGGGATAAGCATGATTCTTCTTCCTGTGACCTCAATTTCACTTGACCCAATCCTTCTTAAATACTAAATTAAGCCTGGACATACAATAGAATAAGATGAAGGGTGTATAATAAACATTTAAAGGCATTTCACAAGATTTCTAGGACATTTAGAAATTATAGTAGGATCTAGAAGTCATGCCCCCAAGACCCCTGAGTGCATGAATTCATCATTCTCTACCATTAGGAGGTCTTTAGAAACCTGTTCTAAGGGCTTCACCTGTTTAAGGTGGTCCTTACTTCCATGAGGAAAGAAATAATCCAGATGTCGTTAATGCCTACATTTCATATTGCCCAGGTGTGGCCCTTATCATTTGGTCATGCCACTGGCCTTTTTCCTGAGGTCATTCTGGATATGGTGTTTGAGAGGAGGTTGTAGTGTTTGTAGAGGTTCTGGAGGGTTTTCTTCCTGGCTGACATTCAAACAGAAACTTTTTTTTTTTTTGCTTGTGTTACAAGGAGGTCGATATCTCATTAACAGTGATGACAGATTGCAGGGGCTCTAAGACAGCCTCATGCCAAATGTGAAACAACCAATATGCTTATGAAATCGTTTAATCCATAATCATGACATGTGATGAAAGGGACTGGTGACTTGGCATTGGTATTTACAAGATGGTCACCATGATATGTTTCTATGAATTATAGATTCAGAAAACTGTGTAATTTACTAGCAATGTGAAAAAAGAATGCATCTGGGCAGTTCTTGAAACTTGTTGAGGCAAGAGTGATATCTTTAATCAATTCAAATATAAACATTGCACTGTTTAAGTTATTTTGCTGCTCTGCACAATGTCATATTCCTTTTGTCCTTAGTATTTTCTCAGGGACTTGGGGAACAGATAGGGGTAACACTTTTTTCAATTTTGCTGATTATAAATGTATTATTTTGCAAAGATGCAATAGATGTGGTGCAATTACTTTTTCTTCCAATTCAGGGGCGAGAGAGTCATGGCATTGAGTGTACTGCTTATATTGACCTTGAAAAATTACTTGACTTGCCTTTCATTGGATAAATTGAGAGTCATAATTTGTCTCTAAACAAGACTGCAAACAGAACATCTGTGAGATTTCTACAGACTCTGGGCTGTCCCATTATTATTCATAGTGGAATGCAATCCTTCTCTGAACTCTGGCTGCTCTGATATCTGTTTCAGTGGGTCATTAACTGTGCCCATAAGCTATTTATTTTTTTATGACCACCCTTAGAAAGGCTCCATGTGTCAACCTCCATATTTCCATATCTGTGTTGTGTTTGGGTCTACAGGTCAAATTTAATATATATTTAACAAATCCATGTCTATTTAATAAATCCATGTCTACCATGACCTTTGGTGTTTTTGGAAGGTGATAATAATGTTAATTTTTTATAGTGGTCATGAGAATTAAATGGTCAGCAAGTGTGAAGCACCAGGTTGTTGGTGCTTAATCAGTGTCAGTTTGAGTGCATTCTTTCTACTACTATACATATCCAGCTGGTTCTCTCAGGGCAGGGAAAAAGTGCTGAGGCATGACTGTATGCTCTCTTGATTTTTATGGGTGTGGAGTGATGCCTGGAGTTAATCAAACCAAGGATGTGAACTTGTAAGTTGAGTATCAGCAGAAGCAGACAAGTATCAGCTGGATATCATTATTACATGGGTTACATACACATTTTCTTTTTTTAAAATATTGCTTAATTTTAAAGATGTGGGGTACGATTCAGGGTTAGGTATAGAAATGTTCATTATGCAGGTGTCCTTGTTGATGAGGTGTGCCCCTCTCCCCTGGCAGTTTCCCTCAACTGCCAATCCCTCCTTATCCCCGCTCCCCTGACAGTTTCCCACCACTGCCAATCCCTTTCCTACAGTATTATGATAATTGTTCAAGGTCCGCTTATGAATGAGAACATACGGTGCTCTGTTCTTTGTTTCTGTGATAGATCACTGAGTATGATAGACTCTAAATCCATCCAAGTTGCTGTGAAGTCCATGTGTTTGCCCTTCTTTATGTACATACAAATTTACTATAGATATTCCATATTATTTAAAAATCCACATTTTGAGGAAGAGAAGTTTATTTTTTTCTGTTAAATTTCAGGTACTATTATGGCCCTCAGGTGCATTGCTCCCTGGATTAGCATTTTATCTATACAGTTCTGCTCGAGTTTTAGTATTAGAGCTAAGATATGTATATTAAAAATACTTTCTGTGAGTAGCCAGAATTCATAGGGGTAGTGGGCATGGCATTGGGATCCAAATCTAAGTTACTTCTACACCTGACTCATCATTTTTATTTCTCATTACCTATTTTTGGGATGTTTGAGTGATTTTTGCTGGGTCAGATGTGGCCCAGGGACCTGGAGCTAACACTTAATAAACCTTAGTATGATCTCAGTATTCATGAATACTTCTCTTTTCCACAGAAAGGATTGTTGAATACTCATGAGCTAGTTCTGGGGCTTAGAATAATAGGAACATGAGGCCAATTGATATTTTTTAGAAAGAGTCACCTGTCCTGTTATTTTTAGAGGAATAATGTCAGCACAGATAGGATGATGAGAATGTTCATTGTAGCTCTGTTTATAATAACAAGAAAATGATAATTAAGCCCAATTACTATGAGATATCAATCTGTTTGTAATCTATGAAAAAAATTATTCTACTTCTCACTGCCAGTCTTCTTCAAAGAATATCCTTTGAAGCCACATTAGCCTTGCGAACTTCTCTCAGACACAGCATCTGAAATGGCCTCAAGAAAATGGTCAGTGGCAGGGCCAGAGAGAAAAGGGCCACATCTATACCTCTATAAACTTTTAAAGTTACTCCTGGCACAATTGGAACCACCTCAACCATAGAGGCATGTCTCTTTTTTTTTAAAAAAAATTTATTTTAAAGATGTGGGGTACAATTCAGAGTTAGTTATACAAATGTACATTATGCAGGTACCCTTGCTGATGAGGTGTGCCCCCCACCCCCAGCAGATTCCACTACTGCCAATCGAGGTATGTCTCTTAAATATTCTCAATAATAACTGAGAATGAACACTTATACCTGGGAGTAGAGGGGGTGAAAATCATGTTGATTGTTTTCACTTAAACATTTTCTAGAAGTCTTGGGTTTTATCATAAAAAATAATGTACGTTCTGTACTTTACTCCACAATAATTCATCCTTTATTTTAATATATAAGAAGTTTGAAGTTAATGCTACTAAGTAAAGTTGATGCCCTATGAAACTATGCCATGTTTATCTTGGGCTTTGAGGAGCCCATGGCTTTCTTTCAGAAGATCAGGTGCCCCAGTTTAAAGCCTGAAGTTAGTTGCAGTTTCTCCTTTATTAGACATACTAACACTCCGTTTTAGAAATAGGTGCTCTGATGGTTCCCCAAGAAGTGAGGTGGTAACATCAGATGTGCAGCATGTTGGGAGCAAAAGGGAGACCCCAAAAATAGATGAAGAGGGAGGAAGAAGAGCTTCTCTCAGGGGGATCACAGAGACAACATGGCCCACAGACAGCAGTCTGGGTCCTGATGAGAGGGTCAGCCCACTCAGCTTCATCCCAGCAAGAACATGGCCACCCTCACTGCAACCAGGCATGAACATAGGAAGAGGATATGATTCTGGAAAATGAGACAGGTGCAGCACATATTAAATGTGAAAATCAGTTAGTCACTCTGGCTGTAGTCACAGATGGAATGAGCAGAAACAGGACCTAGTTCTGGTTTATAGGGCTATCTCTAAAGAGGTGAGAAAGCAGGGCTCAGTCTGTGTGTCACTTGGGGCCAGAGGATAATTTCTCTCTTGGTTCCCTGTATCCCTATGGGATAGAAAAACCCGGGTCCTCAAGAGAACCTTGCAAAGGGGACCAGATGGGCAGGATGGCCTTTGCTGAAGGAGGAGATGTCATTCATCTTTGTCTAAAATCAGAGAATTCCTACTTTACAATGAAGAGTTGGAAAAGATGGTTTCCCAACTCTATGGGCACGACAGCTCTTGACAACCCCTGGACTTGTCTGGTTTTAGGAATACTCAGGATGGCATTAGAACTGAGATCATGAACTGATGCTGTGTGCAAGGACTAATGAGGGCCAGCAAGAGCAAGAACACAGTCTCAAAAGCAGAGGCATTTGAGAGTAATCACTAGCTAAAGAGTAATGAAAAGATTACTCAGAAGTGACATTTATGACTGTGTGTGTTGTTAAAGGAAAATGAGAGGTTGGCTGAGATTTTAGCATAGCTTCAACTTGGGCAACATTTGGTTAAGGCTAAATATGTTCAGGCATAGATTTACTGTGAATGAGTCACACACAGATGAAGAGATTGAAAAGGGATCCAGGATTTCCCAGATATTCATTATTCATAGAATGGCTTGTTCTCTCAAGGAGAGAGATAATTCCTCATCTTTTTTCTTTATAAGAAGAAAAATACAGGGTTGGTTTTTATATAGGAGACATAGTTCCTGTCTCTCATTTCTATTATTTTTTAAATATGAATCATAGTTAGACAACTAACAGTGAGAAAAAAATGAGATGCATGAGGTAGGTAGGCAGAGGCTTAGAAATTTATGACTTCATGAAATTCCTTTGAAGTCACATAATTGCATCTGTCAATTTTGTGTGATAAAACTGACTATACAAAATGATGTAAGGATTCTGAACTCTATCTTAGATGTCAGATAAATATTCAAGTGTTAATGTACTTGAATACTTTTTTACTATGTAAAAAGTACTATATTTTGCCTTGTAATATCTTTTAAGATTTATCTAAAAATGGGATTTTCTGAGACAAGTATGAAAAAAATTTGTATGTAACTAGGTTCCTTGATGCTCATTGTGAAAGTTTGTCAATAATTTTCTTCTTTGTTTCACATTCCATTCATTGGAAATCTAATCTCTTTCCAAGATAAACACCGTAACCTTTATAGGACCTACAGAACAGAGATATTTGATGGTTCTGAAACAGAGTTTTCATCCTCTCCTCTGCAAGACAGTTCTGCTGGCTGTTCAGACTTCCATCTCACCTCTATCTGGGTGGCTTAACTTTGGAGATTAGGGAGCTTACTTTCTGAATAAAGCTCTACACTGTAGAGTTTCCTGTTTTTGCTTTTTTGTAAGAATCTAGTATAATTACTTGTTATTCTCTAATGTTGGGGGAGGCATCATCATCATCAATCTTCATAATTTTTAAAACTTGACAGATTTGCTTACTTATATACTTACACATGTATTGAGGTAGTACTGTTAGTTGATGACCATTCACAGAATCAGCTTGGATCAGTTTAAGCAGTAGGCAAGTCTGCAAGTACACAAAAAAGAGTATGGTTGGTACAAGGTAGAAGCCTTGAGCCAGTTCAAATGCTTTCTTTCTTTTCTTTTTTGGTTTGGAGCCTCACTGTGTTGTCCAGGCTGCAGTGCAGTGGCATGCTCACTGCCACCCCAGGGTCAACCTGCTGGGCTCCACAGATCCTTCTGCCACAGCCTTCCAAGTAGGCGGAACTACAGGAGCGCACTACCATGCCTGGCTAATTTTTTATTTATTGCAGGGACGAGGGCTCGCCAAGTTGCCCAGGCTGGTCTCGAACCCACGGGCTCAGGCTATCCACTCTATTTGGGCTCCCAAAGTGCTGGGATTACAGGCAGAACCACCGAGTGCGGCCCTCAAATGCTTTCTAAACATAAACTGATAAATACAAACAAACAAAAATCATAGTAACAAAAGATATACAAAAGCCCTGGGGTTCTAAAAGAGAGAAAAAATTATAATTTCATGATATTATCTGGGGGAAAACTAATTCTTAAAATTTGTGCTAAGTAGATGATTAATGCCTGATTGTAAAAACCCAAAGGAGAATTCTGCCTGAGATTGTTGCTTGGATTGCCATTATGTCAATATTTTGCTATTTCTATGCTAAAAGGAAAATAATCTTTTAATAAGCCAAGGTTATTTCTCATACTTCAATCTCCATTTGACTTGTTTTGTTATATACAAAATACGACCTGAACACTATACCAGGAGTGAATTTGATCTGGAATTGAGTTTTCACACAATGACTTTGTATAAGGTAATCTTTCTGAGCTCAGATTCTATCTCTATAAAATGCCTGTTTGTTTTAATAGTTTATTACATGGATCAAATGGTATACTAAATACAAAACACTGGGAAAACTGTCAAACAATATTACATATGAGTTGGCATTGATTATATCTGTCTAAAACTACCAAGTTTTATAGATATTTAAAAAATTTCTTAGTATTCTACTTTTAAAAAATGTTCTTGATTATCCTCCAGATTAATTAGAAATTATTTGGTTAATTTTCCAAAATATTTTGTTGCTATTTTAATTTAGATTGTATTAAATTTATATATTACTTTGGGAAGAATTGATATCTTAACCACAGTAAGTATTTTAACTTAATAACATGATATGATGATCACTTTAACAAGTCTTCTTTTATATCCCATGATAAAATTTTACTATTTACCTATTTTGTACTTTAAATTGATATGCTTCGTATTTTAACTGAAAATTTAATTAATTTACGTTTACTGTAAATCCAGATGTGTCTGAGTTTAAATGTGCTTTCTTATTATGTACTTTTTATTTGGTATACTATATAACACTTTCTTCTTTTTGTTTAAGTATTATTAAATTCCATTTTCACTTATTTGAAAGTTATAGAGTGTTTTTATTCTTTTGGTGGTTACTATAGAAATCATTACCGAATTGTACCCCAGATCGTTATAATAAAAAAAAATCATGACCGAATTGTACCCCAGATCGTTATAATAAAAAAAAATCATTACCTTGCCAAAGTCTAAATAATACCTTTACTATTATTGCAGAAAAGGACCTGAAAACACTTAACTGTTTACTGGACTGATTGCCTTACAAGAAATACTGAACACTTCATACTCCATCTTATAACTTCTCAGTCCTCTCACTTTCTAACTGTAGGAACCTGTTCTGCACTCATGAATACATAGTCTCACTGCATGAGCTTGTGAAGGTTAATGGCAAATTGAGAACAGAAGCTGGTAGATAACCACTGTGTTTTGTCCTTCAGATACATGATTCTGCAGTACATTCGTTGTACTTGGCTTCTCAGAAGGCCTGGTGAGATTGAGGTCCAGTCTTCCATAGAAGAGACCTGCTCAATAATAAACTCTTTTACTTTCACTACTTTCTTGTTTTGTTTTCCTCAGGCCTCACTTCTCTCTCCTGGGAATAAATTGCCTGCAACTCTTTGTCTCAGGTTCTGCTTTACGGGGGGGATCACAAACTAAGACACAGGGTATTTTAATCATATATTTTAACCTCATATATTGACCTCTTTGTTCTTTATTCCCTTTGTGTACCTAACATTTTTTGTGAGATCGTTTGTCTTCTGCTTGAAATATATTCTTTGTTCCTGGTATAAATATGTTGAAGATAATTTCTGAGTTTTTGTCTGAAGACATTTTTATTTCACTTTCATTCTTGGAGAATTTATCTTTCTGGGTATGAAATTCTAGACTGGCAGTTATTTTCTCTAAGCATATTGAACATATCATTCCACTTCTGTTTTCTATTATTGCTGGTAAGTAGTCATCTGCCAATGACTATCATCTGTATTATTTCCCCCTTCCTCTGGTTGTTGGCTATTGTGTTTTTTCCCCTCATAGTTTTCTATAGTCTTTGTTTTTCTATAGTTTTCATTTGCTATATCAAAGAATAAACTTATTTTTGATTGATTATGCTTAGGGTTCATTCAGCTTCTTGAATCAGCACATTTATCTTTTATTCAGTTCTTATATATTGGAGCCATTTTTCTTCATATGTTATCTCTGCCCTACTCTTTCTCTTTTCCTTCTGGAATTCCAAGTGAATGTATTTTCTATATCTCTCATGCTCTCTTCTGTTATTTTCCATCTTTTTGTCTCTATGTGCTCCATTTTGTATAACATATTCTCCCTATAAGCCAGGGCACCATTTCTTCTCCAGTTGAATCTAATCTGCCATTAAAATTTTTATTGAATTTTAAAAATTCTTAATTTCAATTTGGTTATTGTAAAACATGCTATGTCACTTTCTATAATTTTAAGTTATTTTTCAAAAATTTTAAACTCGGCTTTCATGTCTTTGAACCACTAAGCTAGTTAGCCTATGTCAGATAATTATAACATATGAACTCTTTGTGAATCTGTCTTTGTGTTCTGTTTCTGCTGGTTCTTGGTTACGGTGATTTGTTTCCTCTGCACCTAGTTTTCCTTGGCTGTGTGTTGTACATTGTCCCTAAATTTTTTTTAGGATTAATTTGATGCCTACTATGACGGTTTTCTTCTTCAAGAGGTTTTCCTTTTTCGTTGTTCGGCAATTCCTCTTTTCTTAAAAAACAAACCAACAAAAAAAAACACCCCTTTTGTTTAAGTATCTAGACATCTTTAGCAGGAAGGTTGGTCTTAATCACTTTGATATCCTTTACAAGAAGTGGGAACCTCATTTAAGGCTTTTGAGCAGGAGATGATATAATTTGGTATTAAATTTAAAGATACCACATTGGCTGTTGTGTGGATGTTGGAAGCAGGTCAAGAGTGGTAGAAAGGAAACCAGTAAGGAAGTTTTTCAGTTGACCAGGTGAAAGATAAGGGTTATTTGGACAAAGATGGTGAGATGGAGAGAAGCAGACAGATTTGTTTGGGAGATAGAACTAATAGGACTTTATATTAAATTATAAGTGAGTGGTAATAAAAAGGGTGACATAAAAGATGACTTCCATAATTTAGCTTTAGTAACTCAGTGGAGATCGTGCCATTTACCAAGAAATGGGAGACTGGTTATTTCCTGTTTGCTCTCATATACTTTTCCCAGCCTATCCATTCTATGCTCTAGGTCTTATGACCCCTTAATTCCTGGCCTCCATTGTCAATTGATTATTGATAGTTTTGGCCAATAGAGCCAATGGTAGAAGACTGATTAGTAGGAACAAAGGAGAAGTAGAGTGTATTTCTCCCTCTTTTTCTGGCTTAGGTATCTCTAGTAGGAGTTTTGTCTGTTCTGTGGCTGTAGCTTCTGTCAGCTTTCATACTCTGAACTCTGGATGGCTTATACACTACTTAAATTTATTTCTCCCAGTTCTGGAGGCTGGGAAGTCCAAGATCAAGGCACTGGCAAATTCATTGTCTGGTTAAGGCCCCAATTTTCTGGTTCATAGATGATATCTTCTTATTCTGTCCTCACATGGTAAAAAGGGCTAACTAGCTTTCTGGAGTCTCTTTTGTAAGGTCACTAATCCTATTCATAAATGCTCTTCACTCATGACTTAATGATCTCCTGAATTCTCCACTTCCAAGTATCATCACTTCAGGGGTTAGGATTTTAATATATCAATTCTGGGTGGGTTCACAAACATTCAGACAATAGCAGGCCTGTCCCACTATCTTCTGTTTTCATTACCAGTATTAAAAATTCCTCATATTAAATTATCTCTGTTGGAAAGACCTAGAGTGATTTTGTTTTCTTGACTAGACTTTAATGGATACATTTGGGTTAGATCCTAGGTCCATTAAAGAAGAGGGGGGAAAAAAGAATTTCCTGAAATTTGAGATATCTTTTTGATATCAAAACAGAGATGTTAAGAAGATAGTTGGACATGAACCCAGAGATCAGGGGAGAAGTAAAGAGGTACAAATTTGGGACTTAAAAGAATATTAATGGCACTTAATATTAGGGGTGGATTATTGAACCTAAGGAGAGAAAATAGAGAAAAAAAAGGAAGGGTCTAAGACTTCCCTGGGGAATTTTGTCATTCAAAATTCAGGCAGAGAAAGATGAAACTAAAACAGGAAATAGGAAATAATTGACTAGGGAGAAAGAAGAAATCAACAAAGTGTGGAGTTGCAGAAAAGACTATAGAAGTATAACAAGGAGAGGATTTTCAAAGGATAGTGAGAGATTGAGTAATATGAGAAGAGAACAGACATCCACTGAATTTGTCAGCATAGAGTTCTCTGATGACCTTGGCAACAAGAGTTTTATGGGAGAGATGTGGATTGGAGTGGATTGAAAGGAAACAAAAACAACTCTTCTGTGAACGTTTGTTACACAGAGGTTTTCTCTCTCTGTCTGCCAGTTACTTCTCCAGCTTGGCACTTGATCCCCTTGGACTTATAACAATGGGACTGGGGCTTGTCTTTGACTGTGAGATATTTCTAAGGCTAAAAATGGGCACAACGTATCCAAAGAAATAAATCTCTTAGCTTTATCTTTAATAACCGAAATGACTGCATGTGAGACACATTAGGCTGTCCTGGCATTACCCAAACATTAGGGTTTGGGTAATAACGTTACAGCTCTGAATAGGTTAAGTAGGTTAATGGAAGTGTTTGATCCTAGAGAAAAGCCACACAGCTGAAGTATGAGAACGTTGTACATACCACACGTGAAGCCATTTCCCTCACACTTTTAGCCATTGTTTAACTCAGTGTTTCTCAACCTTGTATTCATTGTTGTCTCAGTAAGGATACAGTTTAGACATATTTTTCTAACTGCCACTCCAATCATGAAATTTAAAATTATGATTATACTGTATATCTGTTTATATACTATATGTATACCTTTGTACATAAAATAATTATTTAATTACTAAAATAATTAAAATTTTTTTCACTCCCCTAAAGTCAATTTTATTGTAATGTCACCTCTGTTGAGAATGCATAGTTTAGCATAATAACTTTTTTTTCCATTTATATCAGGGGTTGGCAAATTTTTTCTGTAAAGGATGAGGTAGTAAATATTTTATGCTTTGTAGGTTACCTGTGGTCTCTGGTCTTTGTGATTCTTTCTTTCTTTCTTTCACATGACCCTTTCAAAATGTAATTCTATTCCTAGTGTGTTGGGTACAAGAAAAAAAACTACAGGCCAGATTTGATCCATATGCCATAGCTTATCAATTCCTGAATTTGTAAATTAAAAAGGTAAAGTTTTTTTTTTTTGCTGGTTTATTGCATGGCAGTTTGAAATACAGATGTTTCTCTACTTATGATGGGGTTATGTCCTGATAAACCCATTGTAATTGTTGTAAATTGAAAATATATTTGATAAATCTAACCTATCAAACATCATAGCTTAGCCCAGCCTATCTTAAACATGTTCAGATACTTACATTAGCCTACACCTGGGCAAAATCATCTAACACAAGGCCTATGTCATAATATAGTGTTGGATATCTCATGTAATTTATTGAATATATATGTTATGTCAAAATTGTGACAGTTTCTCACTATTGTAAAGTCAAAAAATTCTAAGTCAAGCTGTAGTAAGTCAGAGAATGTCTATATATGATTTAGCTATAGATTTTAAAAGGTCACACAAAATTCATTCATTTGGTTGGCAAATAATGCTTGTCAACTTGTGTGCACAAGGTATGAGTGATTTCTTTATTATGACAAAACAACAAACTAAGAAACTATTAGAATAAATAAAAACAGCCAGGAACATTCACAACAGGATGATAAAGGGGGAAGGTTGGAGTGGTGTAGAGAGATCGATGTGGAGCCTGGGCTCAGATAGACTTGGGCTTGTAGCTACACGGACCTCCGTTTATCCTCACGACCCTGTATGAGGCATTTAACGTTTTATAGCCTCAGTGTCTTTAATTGACAATGCAGGTGATAATAAAAGCACCATTACAGGGTTTCTGGGAGGATTAACAATGGATAAGAATATGAGGGGGGATTCTTCATAGCAGCTTTGTATTGTTAACTTCCTTTTTCTTTCCTTTCTTCTTAACATGACTACACTGAGAAGTTCTTATGAGTATTATAAATTATGTCAGAAAAACAATTATGTAGCCATCCAGAGATGAAGACAATGGGTGACAAGCTGTTTCTATAATGAGGATGCTCATTGAATTCAGAAACCACCTAGAAAATCTTGTTTGGGAGATCTCAGAGTCATCTGGAAGTTTTTAATTTTAAAGCAACCCAGATGATTCCAATGCAGGTAGTACAAGTGTTACACTTTGAGAAATACTCCCCTATCATTAAACAGCAGAGACTGGCTGAAGTTCCAAAATCTCAGAAATATAGTTTTCTACCAGGTTACCTGAGACTTTATCAGCAGGAAAAGGGTGAAAACACCAAGACTAGGTTTAGGGAGTCTAACCTAGATATCTAACTGATCTCTCTGCCATGATGACTGGTTTTAACAGGCTTTGGAAGGAAACAAAGTCTAGCTTGATTCAGACCTGGATTGATATCCTAGGGTGCTTGTTCAGTTAAAAGGCCTAGTAGACAAAGGTAGCACCAGCATAGCTCTGGTTTGGAGCAGGGCCTTTGACAATTGTGGAGTCAGGAAATTCAATTCAGGACTGAAGTCAGGAAAAGGGGGTGAAGATAACTAGATAAGGTCCTGGAGTCTCAGCCATAGTCCAACTTTGCATGTAGGGGGTGAGACAACCACTTTTACTATTCACTAGTTGTATAATAACTTTTCAGGCCTTCATTTTTCAAATCTGTAAAGTGGGATGATAATTCTTACTTTAGAGTGATGCTGTGAGAATGATATAAGGTGGTTAAAGCACCCAGCATGACACCTGACAAACTGTTCTTAACATCCAGGTGTAGTTATTATAATCATTACAGGGTAGAGTTCTGGTTCCAGCTGAACCCTAGACAGCTAATCAGGAGATCACACTCAAGCCAACCTGGCAAGGGCTGGGGGAAGGGTCAGCTTATGTGCTGTGTAGGTGGCCAGTTTTATAGCAGTGGGTTTGACCCTTAATGTCCCTCATAGGGATGTGAGGCTGTACAAGCCCTCACTGCCTTGGACAGAAGAAGCTGAGGGTCTAGGCAGGCTAAGGCTGGAGGTGGAAGTTCTCATTTCCTGCAGCACTGAGGGCTTGGCAAGTGGCTTACAGTACTGGGCTTCACTTGGCAAGTGGCTTACAGAACTGGTGGTACCCTGCCCAATCTGGAACTGAGATTTCCTTTATATTCCAGCGAGAACCTTCCAATTTTGGGGATTCACTGTCAGAGACTCTGATCTTTTGGATTAGGGTGAGAGTTGAAAATCTGCATTTTAAGTCATCACTGCCTCCATTTTCCTCTTTCTCTTTGACCTTCCTTCCCTTTCTGGTTCACACTGCAAGAAACAGTGTCCTGGGAAGTAGGAGGATACATTTATGGAGTGGTGTTCTCACCTTTTGGTATTTGTAGCACCCTTTTGAATGTTTGGAAGCACACTGTGAAGGATCACAAAAATCAACCTGACATTGGCAAGCCAACAAATACTCCAGTATAATCCCACCACTGTATAACATTACCTCATACTGCCTTAAAAGCATCCTGTCACCCCATTAGTCTCTGGTTTGTCCCTCAGAATCATGTTTCTGTTGAGCTAAATTGTTACTGTTCTGACTACACTCTTGAGTAGATCCAGGGAACAAACTTCTCACATCCTTCCTTTGAGTCTGTTTGACATTTTGCTGTGCCTCCTACTTATTCTCAGCATGCTCTGTCCTCCTCTACTTGAGCCATGTGTCCTACACAGCTAAAAGTGTCAACTGATGAATGGACCGTAACAGCATGTATCCCCTATTGTAGCAAAAGCTGATCTTACATAGTGACCAACAGTTGGGGGAATACTTGTGTGGCAGCTGTTTTCTGGGGCATGGGGTTGAGAGTCATTGACATAGACAGATGGGGAAAGGAGGGACTTGCAGAGTCCCAAAGTGGGAGTTGAACTGGGCAGAGACAGATGGGACACCATTTAGTGCTAGTGAAAGAGCAAAGCATATTTCTGTGAAAATGCCTTTCACAAAAGTCAGCGGTTGGGAGTAATTCCTAAACTAAGTTAAAACCTTGGTTTCTCGTTTCACTGACATCTTATAGTTCATGAAACTGGCCCAACTTCCCCATAGAACTAATGGTTGCAGTTTTTTGCATAAATATAGATATGGACCTTTCTGTTATTGAAGCTTGAAACTTAACATTTGTCTTATCTGAGTTCCTTCCTCAAGAAACCAGTCTTTAGGCTTATAGTATCAATGAACTGAAACTCACCAGATCACCACATCCAGACATTGACAAGCCAGACCCCCCCTCCTTTTTACCAATTTCTCTTTCTTACCCTTCCCTAATTCCTGCTTTCTACATTCCTGCCTCACTATACCAACCCCTGAGTTTGGTAGGACAGAAAGACAGATTTGAGAATGAATCTCCTGTTCTCCTTGGCAAATATCACTCAAATAAAAAGCCTTCTTCTCTGTCAATACTGGTCTTGGTGATTGGCTTTCTTTGTGGAGAGCAACAGGACCTCAACTGAACCCCCAGCGTTTTGGTAACAGGAGTATGTGCCCCACATATGGACTGACTCTATATCTATTTATTAACTGGATTGTCCACAGCAATGCTGGAGCTTTCTAGTCAGTGGGTCTGGATTCTGTAGTTAGAGTATGAATTGAAATGAGTCTTTAGAATTCACTCCTGTTACTCCTCCAGGGGACCAGAATTTATTTCTGTAGTTCTCTGTCTTTTGTTTGCTGGTGAAAGCGCAATGTGTTCATGTTAATTGGATCTGTCTGATTAAAACTGTTTTCTGCTATCATAGTGAATGTAAAATGACAACTATTATTTACAAGAACTTCAAACAAAAACATACTCTTTATAAATGAATGTAATGTTAGTGTTGTGTGAAAACAGCATAATTTTAAAACCAAAGACATGAATGTCTGTCAGCTCTTTTGCCATCTGCATGGTTTTGGAGGCATAAAGCAGTTTAATGCATTGCCTCAAATATGCTAGCTATTCACAGATCTTTGAGTGAATCTCTAGTGTTTAAAGAGACTGTGTCTCTTGATGTTGAGGTTTGCAGAATGAAGAACTGACAGATCAATTTTTCAGGTCTTATTGGCTAGTGCTATTCAAAGTTTGGTCTGAGGACTGTGCCAGCCTGCCAACTGTTTGTAATATCCACAAGGAGGTAAGTACAGAAAAGGAAAGGACTTCAATAGCAATTTGCCATTGCTGCTGCCTCCAAGCAATGATTAGTGGCTTTGTCTCTGAATGAAATATAGACCAGTTCTGGTGGTGAACTTGCATGGTGAGTCACATGTGGTGCTAGCTGCAAATTACTCATGTCCAATAGGGAGTGGGTATTCATTTTTAAAAGTTAAAAATGAATAACTTAAGCCTGCTAAAATTGCTTTAAACTCTCTCCTTCTGAGGCTTTTAAAGCAATCTTGTGTGAGAGTAACATGAGAGCAGGCTTTGCTGGCTCCTGAAAAAAGGTAGTTCCCAGTTTACAAAACCCATGTGTAAGTGTCACTGTCATCTTAAACTATATGTCTATTTGTTTTTTTCATTTACTTACTTATTTTAGTCATTCATTCAATCAGATGATTACTACTGGCAGAACACCTTAAAAAGACAGCAGAAAACAATTATCATGAGGAACAATTATTTTTTAAAAAATATGCCAGGTGTAACCCACAACCTGAAACTATTGTTTTTCAGAAGCAACATTATAGATGGTTTACTGTTCAACTAGAATTGGATATTAAAACTAGTGAATCATAATAAATAAATAAATAAATTCTCTCCTTCCATTTCTGTCAACATTCCTCTGGAGGGTTGATTTATCTGTTATGAATGTTGTTAAAACAAAACACAGAAGATATAATTCCCTGTGAATGCAATCAATCTAATTTAGGTTAGCAAATGCATTTGTTGCATTAAAATTGTTAAATATGGATATACATGATATTTGCTCAAAATGTGCTCAAAGGTGCTTAATGTGGGAAATTACTAACTCATAATTTTTAGTTTAATTGTGAGTATGAAATGACAAAAAGCTACAGCTGTAATAAAGATTCTCTATTGTTTTATTGGTTGTTGGCTGTATGTACATTTTAAATAAATAAGATGCACAGGTTTTGTTCTTTTCCTGTTCTCATTCTGATTATATTTATTGATAATTTGATATATATTTATTGATATAAATCTTGTACTTGATGAATCTAATAAGAAATTTGGACTTATATTTGTGTATGTTTTTATTTTATTTTTATTATACTTTATATAACTCTAAGTCTATAATGGATTGGAAATGAAAGAAAAAGTGGTTTTTAACCAATGTAAGTAGAGAAGTAATGCTATAGATGATAGTAGTATTGCTCTGTGGTAATGGAACATGTATATCTTAATCACCTTAGGAGTATCAATGCAGAGTCTCCAAAATGGAATTTCTGGGGATAGGCTTGATAGTCTGCATTTAAACAAGCTGCCCAGGATATTCTGAATTGTACTTAAAGTTGAGAAAGACCTGAAGATAACGTAGGTATATATTATATGAAAAACACTATACTAAGCCAAATGGCTGAAGTCTGTAATCCCAGCACTTTGGGAGGCAGAGGTGAGAGAATTGCCTGAGCTTGGGGGTTCAAGAACCAGCCTGAACAACATGGCAAGACCTCCTCTCTACAATAAATAAAAAAAATTAGC
>CAUYQG010042452.1:0-18235 GCA_963574415.1 Tarsius wallacei
TGATGGTGGCCTAGATCGGGGTAGTGCATTGTAGATAGTTATTGAAGAGAAAGAGCTGACAGGAGTGAGTAAGTGATTGATTGGATAAGAAGTTAAAGAGAGAGAAAGGAATCCAACATAATGTCTAGTTGAAAGACTGAGCAAATGATTACCTCACTTAGGTAGAGAATATGTGGAAAGGACCAGGTGGGGGGTGGAGGTGGGAAGGAAATGACTGTATTCTCTCTGACTAATATTTTACATTACTCATAATATTTCTATTTAATATGAATGTTGAATCTTTCGTTTTTTCTGAAGATAAAAAACGTATTGCAAATCTCTGAGGTGAAAATATTTCTGCTCTACGTGTAGTGCCTCACGGAGATCTCTCTCTACTTCATCACTTAGAAGTCGTGGTAACATAAAGGTTGGCCAGCTACGGCCTATAGACTCAATGCGCCCTACTGCCTGGTTGTGTATGGCCCAGAACTTAAGCATGGTTTCTGTATTTTTTTATATGCCAGGTAGTTATTGCTCTCTTTCTCTTTATTTTAATAACTTTAGAAGTTACAAATGGTTTCAGGTTACATGGATGCACTGCATAGTGGCAAAGAACTCTGGGTTTTAAGTGTACTCACTGCCCCCACCTGTGCACACTGTACCTGATAGGTGGTTTTTCATTCCTTCATCCTTCTTACCCTCCCCGGTTTCTACATTTTTGTTGTTGTTGTTGTTGTTTGTTTGTTTTTTGATCTTTTGAGTTAGAGTCTCACACCATCACTCACGGCCACCCCAGTGGCGACCTGCTGGGCTCCGGTGATCCTTCCACTTCTGCCTTCCAAGTAGCTGGAACTACAGGCATGCACTACCACAACCAGCTAATTTTTTTTTTTATTGTAGAGACGAGGTCTCACCATATTGCCCAAGCGGGTCTCGAACCCGCAGATTCAGGCAATCCTCTTGCCCTGGCCTCCCAAAGTTCTGGGATTACAGGCTTGAGCCACCATGCCTGACCCAGTTTCTACACTTTCAGATGGTTGGGGGGAAGAAAATGAAAAGAATATATCTTGACAAGTGGAAATTGTATAAGATTTAAATCTCAGTTTTTATACAAAAATTATATTGAAACAACACCATGCCCATTCATTTACATACTATATATGTATATATGGTAGCTTGTGCATTGCAACCACAGAGTTGAGAAGTTGCAATAGGAACCTTATGAGCTGCAAAGCCAAAAAGTTTTACTAACTGGCCCTTTACAAAAATGTATGCCAACTCCTGTGCTAAATGATTGCTTCATCCCTAAGTTGATGATCCTAAATATAGAAAAACACACATTTATTATAAAAAGTACAATAGCATTCAGGTTGAAGAATCATGTACTTTTGATTGGGTTTTCAGATTTATGAGCTGTGTCAGCCACCAGATGCTGCAATGTAAAACTTATTAATGCATTTAATTAGTATTGACTTTTTCCAATATTTATGATGGGAGAACAATATGGAAGTGCATTTCAGAGATGGTATAGTTAATCCAGGTAGAAAAAAAAAATTGAGATGGCATCTTAGCTGGGTTTATCTTTATGCTAACATTAAAAAAAATAATAGCAAATGCTTTCTCTGGGCAGCTTCAAGTTGCAATATCATTAGCAGCGCAGCAATATTTCATGTTACAGTAAACTTTATTAGAATGTGTTAGGTAGTGAGGTGATGCTGTGTGCTACATGGTAGCTGTTATAGCTGAAATTGGTTTGCAGTCATGCTTCAGCCTATTTGCTTTTAGAAAAAAATAACTTTATCCAACCAACCATAGTAGTAACTATTTTTCAAGTAGCATCGCATACTATTTTCAGGATTATAAGTAAGACCTGATACTGTGAGGCAGATTTTTTCTACTGCATACAAAACATGGCACTTGTATATGCATTTGTTCAGTTTGCTTGAAGTAATGGAAGATATTTCAAAGAATATCAGATAATGATTTCTTTTCTTAACATGTTTCCTTGGTTAATTAGCAATGGCTAATCTAATAAGCATTGCCCTTTGACTTGAAAACCCTTGAATTAGTTGACATCTGTTTTTTAAGACATGATGTCTTTTTGTTTCAGAGCTTCTTTAAGAATTAGCATGATCATATTTACTTGAAGGACATAATTATAAGATGTGTATGAATATTGAAGCTTTTGACCGTAAAATAATAGGTTTAAGAGGAAGCTGTACAACCCTTAAATTGTTTTTGTTTCTACTAATGATCAAATGTGACAACACTTTGACCCATTGCTTTGATAATTTTAGCCTACTCTTTTATTTATATTGAAATTTCATATAAAATTAGGGCAACTAAGACATATTTATGTTTGTCAAAAAAAGATCAAGGATTAAGTAGATATTGAGAACCTTTGCTATATGCTATAGATGGGCTAATTATTGTTTCTTAATCTAAAACTCTTGCCATTTATGGCAGTGGTTTATTTTTCCAATCCCTGGAATGTACCAACCCTTCTCCTGTATGAAATATTATTCTACATGTGAGTTAGTTTTGTAAACTTAACTCAGGTTTCCAACTTGTGTATTATTGCTACTTTGAGTGAATCCCAAATGGCAAGCTCTATTTGCATGAGCTGAATAAATTCAGAAAGCCCTGTGTATAGTAGCCAAGATAAAAATTAAGGACTACTTTGTGAACACTCTTCAGCCTGATTTCTGAATTTTTAAGTACTGATGGTGTTGAAGACCCAAGTCATTCGGGAATTACATTCTCTGGTACTAAAATCTTCACAGCACTTCTCCATATCCCCTCACCCCCTGATTCAAGCAGTATTTGACCACTGCTTTCCATTCCTAGCTGTCCCCATTTATGGTATGACACATAGTTGAAGTTAGAATATTAAGTGAGATCTTCAAGAGCTAGGCATTAGACTTTGTGGTGTGCCTAACATGTACCTTGTTTATACAAGTTAAAGTCAAGAGTATGCAAATCTCATAACCAGCTCTTAAGGGAAATATTATTACTTTCAGATGAAAGAAAAAAACTCAAGGAATTTTATGTTTGGACCAACTAACAAATCTGGAGCCTGACTTCACCTTGTGTATGCCTGACTTTAAAACTTGTCCATGTTCCCTGCCTGTCTTCCCAAGAGAAAGATAATATACAAAAAAGACTGGGGAGAAAGGATTAAGCTTTGGAGAAATCCCTTCTTAGAAAGTGGACTCAAAAACCATGAGCCATAAAAAGACAGCCAAGATGGAGGCAAAAAGGTAGCAAGAAAGTGATAGTAGTTATCTAAAAAGTCATGGATTATGGTATTTCTAAAAGAAATGAATTATCAATATGGTTGAGTTGGGTGAAAGTCTCATGAAAGGACCTAGATCCTGGTCTAACAGGCACATTTCATTGTGTCTCTTGTCTTCATTTGTGCTCTTAGTCTCCATGTATTCTCCCTAGAGAGGCCTGGTACTCTCTGCAGGGGACTAGAGACAACAACCTTCTCAGATATCAAGCATCTACCGCGTTTCTAAATTCTGCGTCATAAACTTGCTGTTCATGGAGTGTTTCATTTCAGAAAGAAAGAGTCTTGTAAAATAAAGTTCCCTTTATTTACCAGGCCAGATAACTAAAAGTAGAATACTTATTTTTTTCTAGACAGCATTTCTTTGAAGTTGATGTGTTTAGGTGCTATCTCAGGGAACCAGCACTGAAGCTGTTTACACATTTCCTGAGGCAACCTTGTGCGAGGGCTAGAGAATTTTAACAAGTGTCTTGACTTTCTCTGCACCTGGAGATTAATGTGCTGGTAAAAACTTTATGAACCCTTAATCATTCATCGCAAACGTATTGAATCCTCTGAAGCTAAAAGCTTCAGCATTCATAATTAAGAGACAACAGAATAAGACCACGTAAATGTGGAAATGGCCCCTGAGAAAATTTAATAAACTTTCTCTTTTTTCTTTATTTAATTTGCAGACCCTTAATTTTGAACAGAAGCATATTTTCTTAGTTAGAAAAAATCAAACAAAAATTATTCCCATTTTTAAGATGAGAATAAAAGAAATTTTAGACTATAGCTAGCCAATTTCATGCAAATAGATTGTATCCTCTCATAAAGGTATTAATTACTGCCCTATGATTCATCCTTTCCCCTCCCCGATATATGTTCTCTTCTGCTTGAAACAGTACATATTTTTATTAGGATAGGATATTCATTTGCTAGGGATACTGTAACAACGATTCCCAAACTGGATGCCTTAGCAGAGACTTATATTCTCACAGTTCTGGAGGCTGGAAGTCCAAGATCATGAGGTCAACAGGGTTGGGTCCTTTTGAGGGCTGTGAGGAGGAATCTCTTCCAGTATCCTCTCCTAGCTTCTGGTGGTTGTTAGCAATTTTTGGTGTTCTTTGGCTTTTGCTACATCATCCCATGCTCTATGTCTATCTTCCCATGACATTTGCCCTGTGTTGTGTGTTTGTGTCCAACTTTTCCCCTTTAATAAGGACACAAGTTCTATTGGATAAGGGGCCCACCCTACTCCACTATGACCTCATTTTTACTTAACTAATGATATCTGCAGTGACCCATACACAAATTAGATCATGTTCTGAGGTGCTGTGGCTTAGTACTTCAACATATGAATTTTGGAGATATACAATTTAATCCATAATAAGTAGAATAGGCTATTCGATGATAACCAATGACTCCAAAATTCCAGTGGCTTAAAACCACAAAGGTTTATTTCTTTTTCAAATTCTTAGTACTTCTTCTATCATCATGTTCATGCTATGAATGAGTGTTAAACCTCCATATAATACCTCTTTTCATGACTTTCAAAATAAAGAAAGAAAGCATTGGGAGGTCTAAAACCACCAACAACAATAACAGCAGCAACAACAACAATACCTTCTACTGGGAAATGACTCATGTCTTATGCTCAAATTGTATTGACTAAACCAAGTCACATTCTTCACCTAAATACAAAGAGGCAGAGTAATGCAATTCTTCCTGTGTGGGAAGAAAGAGGAAACCAGAAATAGTAATAAGAAGGAATTTACCTTCATTTATGTATCTTTATCTGTAGATCAATATTCAAGACACTGGACTTCTCTTCTGAAGTCTTGACAAGATTTGTAGCAGTCTATGTAAATGAGGTTGTTTTCCTAGGACTTGAACTTCTGAGTCATCAATTAATTGTTCTTTCTGCCTCTCCCTCACCCAGGGAGAATTCATTCCTAAAATAAAAATAGGATGTGCATTTACATGAATAGAAGCTATTCTATCGTGTGGGAAGTATTTGTTTGGGTATACTATGACAATACTCATGCACAGAAAACATGGTAGAAGACTGAAAGATCATGTGTATGAGTCTTTCTCTGGTCTAAATTATTTTATTTTTTATTTTTTAGAAAGTGAAGTCTTAAAGAAAACACAGTAGGACTGTGATCAAAGTGCTCAGAGGAGACATAGATGCACAGCAGTTATCTGTGTTCTTTAGCTAGAAGGAATCCCAGAGTCAGTCTTAATGCTTTCATCCCCCACTTGCCAATTGGTCCCCCGTGTATGTTTCATTTATATCATCCTTAGTAGCATTTACCACATTTAGACATTTTCTTATTTATGTGTTTTCTTGTTTCTTACATTTCTTAATATTATTGCACATCCTTCCATCCACACCTAAATACAAGTTCTTGAAGATACCTATTTCTGTTTTTTCACTAACTACAGTATTGAGAAAAATGCCTGCTTGATGCCGAATCGAATAATGTATTGAATGAATAAATGTAATATGTATTGCTTTTAAAATAGTAGCATAATGGTGGAAGGCAGGAAATTGGGGAAAATATTCTGTCACTGTTAAGGTCTGGATAATGGGAACTAGAAGCTTACAAGTTCAATGTTTATAATGTTTTCAAAACAACTTAGTTTTCTCTCCTAGATTCCATGGTATTTATATTTCTCCTGAGGTCTCTTATGACAACACACTATTTATTATGAAATTATATTCACTTATTTTATTTTCTAGAAGCAATACACTTTATGTTAAAAAATTATATATATATATATATATATATATATATATATATATATATATATATATGACATCTTCTCACAGTCAAGTTATTCCAAAAGGTCCATGATTTAAAACTTGTCCTCACTCTGTTTGTAGGGTAATTTGGGACAAATGAGTTTGGGCAGAAACTGTTAAGTAAAATGATTCCTTCCTAATTTACTTTAAGTGGGGAATTTTACTACTGATAAATTTTTAATGGAAAGTGTTCTGCATATATATTTTTAAGGGACCACCTTGATTAAAATCATCTTTTTAAAGAAACACCTGAGTTTTATTTGCTGTTTAGCAATAAAAGACAAAAGCATTGTTTGGCTTAATTTTTGTCTAATAATAGACTGTAATTGAAACAATTTTAAAGAGATTCATTAACTATCCAAACAAAAATAATTGACTTTAATAATAGAACTGTAGTTGCAATAAGACCCAAGAATCTTCATACACTATTTCTTTCTTTAACATAGACCAGTTTAGAGAAATCACTGGTCTTGGGGATGTCTAATCTGCAAATGTCAGTGTGTCTTAACTTTTAACATAAAATAATGCCATGATGTCATTTTTTAAAGATTTCGTATTTACTATATCCTCCCTAATTTTTCATTTAGAAAATGTTTCTTGGCTATTGCCTTAAAATATTCTGATATAGTTAAGATTCAGTGTTTCTAATTTATAATAGTGCAATTAGACTTTACTGTTTAAAAGGATAGCATCACATTATGTTCTTGATAAATGGCATCCCCTGAATTTGTGCCATATGGAATCTAAAATTAGATTTAAATGAGCAAGTGTGTGGGAAGTCAACTTCATAGTCTTCTAAATCAATGACAATTGTTCCCATTTCAAGTTGTCTTTCTCAGGGCCAACTCTGTTCTGTTGGCTTCTAATGTGTGTTCATGCTTATCTGCTTTATTGTCGCCTGTCTCCTTTATAGGGCTGAAATAATGTCAGGGCATCTCTGGTGGCACCTTTCCTACAGTGCAATGTCTGGTTGGCCTCTATACAAAATTCTGTCTTGCTTCTACTCATTTAAAGTCATTGTGCCTGAGTTTTGGATATGAACTGTTGTCACTGTGATGGATTTCCTGACCTTGAAAGGCTGTGGCAGCCAAGCTGATGTCATACTGTATTTTGTGTCTCTGTTTTTGGACTGGATAAATGGTCTTTAATTACAGCTGGTTCTTCAACCTTGGGGGAAAGTCTGGCAGCATTATCAGTTTTTATAGTTGACAGTTTGGATATAGAGAAGCTTCGGCCATAATATTTTAAGTGAAAGGATTAAATTCATATGCTTTTCTGATTAATTTTATGCAATACAGTTAGGTTAAGAATTACACAAGCATTTAAGTTCACTCAATAAATTTTCCGCATTTAATGATGATGACAACTATTTAAAAGTCATCATTTTACCTGTGATGAAATACCATAAGCTAGCATTCGTATGTACAGATATTAACAAAATCATTATTGAAGTTTTACAGTGTAAAGAATAACTATTGGTATATTAAATACATAATGCAAACTTTGATGGCTATCTAAAAGTGATCAGAGTTAATACTTCTCTGGAGATTTATGGCCAAAAAACATACTTTGAGGCAAAATTGCATTAATTGTTTTTGTATGGATGGACTAAATAATGAACATTACCCCTTTTTTGTGATGTGCCCTATCTTTCTACAGCTCATCATTAGTGTGTTATTCCTTATGTAGACACAGTTTTGAGTAACAACGCTTTAAAAATAGTTTTAGGTCTCTTTCACATTGATTAAATTATTACTTGTTTTGATATTATAATGTACACATGAACTTATGATTGGGAATTAATTTATATAGAAAACTTTATGAATAAAGGCTCTATTAACTATGCATTTTGTATTCTTCAATAACCCTAAAACAGTCTAGCACCAGCAAAGAGTAGATACTCAGTAAACACTGTTTGAATGAATCTTACAGTGATGGATTCAAAGTTCTATGTAGGGTTGTTTTTTGCTTCTTTGTTTTTTGAGGTTTTTTTCGGGGATCAGGGAGGTTTGTCCTCAAGTATCTTTTGTTTGAAAATGCATATGTTATTAATAATAATATACTAGTACAACAAATTTTATTTTTATTAGACCACATAGTAGTCTACCGCTTAATAACTGGCAGAAACTAATTCCTAGTCTTGGTCCTACTAAAAACTGTCAAGTAAAATATGAATGTAACCAGCACAGTTCCCAAATCAAATAAATTGTCTAGGAAGATTTTTCATACTACAGATTCCTTGATGTTCCTCTTGATGTACTAATTGGTATCTTCAGGGAGTGGGTAAATTTTTAATTTCTCTGGGTAACTCCTGTGAAGTCAGCCTAAGGAAATTTAGAAACCAGTGAACTAGAAAACTTCGACATTTTTATAATTTCAGCTTTCTGTAAAGATGTATTTATGTTTTGTATTTTTTTTTTTTTTGAGTGGGAGTCTCACTCTGTCGCCCAGGCTGGAGTGCAGTGGCACGTTCCCAGCCACCGCAGCCTCAACCTGCTGGGCTCTGGAGATCCTTCCGCCTCAGCCTTCCAAGTAGCTGGAACTACAGGCACATTTTATTGTAAAGATGAGACCTCGCCAAGTTGCTGGTCTCGAACTCGCGGGCTCAGGTAATCCACTTGCTTCAGCTCCCAAACTGCTGGTATTACAGACTAAGCCACCAAGCCCAGTCTACTTTCTGTTTTTAATTTGATGGATCAATCTAGTCCTGTAAGTGGACAGAATATTTTTTCAGGGTAGTCTTTATGTTTCTGCCTTATTTTAATGACATACTGGTAAATTATGGAATTAAAAATTATAGCACTGAAAGTAAGCTTAACAATTACTCATTTTATACTTTTGTTCTCAATAAAAATCCCCTTTTTAGTATTATTTGCAGATGATCTCAGTCTCTCTGGATGTCAGACTTTTCTAAATTGAAAGGATTTAACATTCTGTGTTCTAGGTTCCTCTTTTTTTTTTTTTTTTTGGTTACTATGAAATCCATGGTCTGTTGCTCACATTTTGGGTACCGATTAATACTGTGGGCTGGGTGCAGTGTGTACACCTATAATCCCAGCGCTTTGAAAGTCCAAGAATGGAGGATCATTTGAGGCCAAGAGTTTGAGAACAGCCTGGGCAACATAATAAAACACCATCTCTACAAAAAATTAAAAACAATTAGCTAGGTATGATGATGTGAGTCTGTAGTCCTAGGTATTCGAGAGGCTGAGCTGGGAGGACTGCTTGAGTCTAGAACTTTGAGGCTGTAGTGAGCCTTTAACATGCCACCACACTCCAGCCTTGGCAACAAAGCAAGTTCCTGTCTCTAGAAAATAATAATAATAATGTTGACTCCATCTTCTGGGCACTTATTTCTGGGGACACTTAAGTGAGCAAAGCATGGGCTTTCTCCATCAGAATTGTATAGACAAGTGAAGAAAACAACCATGAAACACAATCATCAGTGAGAAATAAGAGGAAAACACACAAGTTAGATGAAAATATATAGAACAGATATTTAAATCAGTTGTAGGAGAGGAAAAGAAAATTGAATAGAAGATAGGACAGAGGTGACCTCTTAGGCAACAAAAACTGTTGTGCTTTATTCCAGGCACTGTAAGTAGTTGAATGTATCTGGAAGTAATGTTCCATGGAGATGCATGGATTGTTGAAGTTAGAATACTGCTACTTCTGCCAAGCTGAAATCTACTAAGATTATGTGAAATGATACAAATAATACTTTGGCACATGCTTCCTGGAGCTCTAATATTTAAGTTTAGTACTTGAAGCCAACGAGATTAAATGAAAATGGTTTATTAGGCAGAAACTTTGTCTTTCTTAATCTTGCATGGGTAGAGCTTTTATTATTTATATGTCAGTGTTGGCACCATAGTAGAACTTTGGAAGTATCAGGAGCTGACATGGTATATGTCTCAAGAAGTGATACCAGTTGGCTCATTTATGTAGACTCAGTAGCATGTGTCTGAACTCTGAGCCATGTGTGTATTCACTGGGCAGGTCATTGCATGCTTGATTTTACTTTGCCAATGCCCAACCACACAATACATCTCTGATTATTTATTTTTTTAAAGTTTACTTACTGCAAAATGAGACTATATATAATGACAGAGTTCCCATGTAAACATCAATAATTATTAAAATAGTTTTCTATCAGATCAGTTCAAATTTTTTGTTGATTATTCTATGAATTTTTAAAATAAAAAAGATTTAAAGATCTGTATATTTTTAAAAAATAATAGAGACTTGAGTCAGCAGCCAAGTTTACATTTTAAATATATAAATTAATTTTTCTTTACTTATAAATGTATTTGAAATGCTTGGTAAGCAATTAAATTTTGTTACAATAACTTTACATTTCATTGATTTTTCAAAAGGACACCTGCATACTGTTTCAAAATATAACTATGACAGATAGTAGATTTAGTCTACCATTGGTCTTTTGAAACAAAGTAGGGAAATGTGAACATTATAGAAAACATCAAAGACTACCAAGTTCAAGTTGTGCATTTTATATCTGAGGACATTCTAGCCCTGAGAGGTTTAATGATTTACCCTAAGTCTCATTTCTTAAAATCTGCATATCTTCATTGCCAGCCTAATGTTCCCAAGTCAACTTTCTCTGCTCTGATGCAAAACTGATTTTTTTAAAATCATACTTTCATAACCTTATATCATGTTGGTCTAATATTTTCTTTGCATTATCTTATATTTACATTCCCAAGGTTGGGCATGCAATTGGTACAGATATTCATAGTTGAATTGAAATGAATCAACATGAAGGAACATGAGAAATGCATATGATATCCCATAATACATCAAGTATTTTACACGCCAACCCACAAAGGGTGCCATCTTATGTAGATACTTTTGATGGAAAGAGAGAAGAAAAATCAGGATAAATGCCTCAACAGCTGTCAATGTTAAATAATCCCTTAAAACTGTGAAGGCCTTCATTTGCTTTCGGGAGTTGTGACATATGGTCAGAAATGGCTTGAAGATTTATTATGTCATCTCTGTTGGATGAGATTCAAAATATACTTTAAGAAAGATTCCATCCTTCATCATCCTTGAAAAGGTCCTTCAGAACTCATAGAGCATGTAGAAAGAGACGAAGAATGATGAGGTTCAGATGCCTAAAAATGACAGGTTCTAATCAGGAGTGTCCACCTATCACAGAAAATTACCGGTAAAAAATGCAAATTTCCTACTGACACTACACTTTTAAACACTGACATCTCATTGACCTGAAGAAGCCCCTGATACAGATAAGACTTGTATTACTCTTTGCTAATGTTACAGTAAGATTGGAAGGCAGGTTTTAAAATTATGTTTTAAATAAGTGGTCATTCTCTTCTATTTTAAGAATTTAGCTTTAAAGATGAAAAATTTAAGAATCTCAATTTGCCAGTGGATTCTAGCTTCTGTAATGGTTGTAAGAAAAACAAATCCGCCAAATTTTATAAAAATGAACAACAACAACAGCAAACCCCTAAGGAATAAAAAAGAAATGCTGAGTATATCTGAATGAAAGAGCAAAAGAACAACTTGAGTAAAACATTGCAGTAAAGAGGTCATCTAACTTAATAAACTCTCCTGGGTGCAAGCAGAAGTAATCAAACCTACTGCATTTATCAGAGGAGAAGAATCAAAGGAAAAATCCTGCAAAGCATCTTCACTGGTGCTGACAGTGTCTCCATTTCATCCTCTCCTTTTTCCTGCCCTCTGCCCTGCTTTTGCTCTACTTTCCTGCCATTTGCCTCCTAAGGCTTCAAAATACTGCTAAACACATTTCTAAAGCCTTCTTGGCATAAGACAGTTTGTATGTGTGAATCATTTTATTTAAGAATTAGGACAATCTTTTTTGTTCCAAGTAGAATAAATTGTGCCCCAATTTCGGATGCTTATGAAAAATACATTGTACTTCAACTTGAATATTATGTTGCATAAATCCCTCTAGCCTTCACATTCTGGGCAACTTTCAAATTAGAAATTAAATTACTTGCTGTATAATCTAGAATTATTTTAAACAAATATCTGATTTTCTCCTACTTGGAATGCAAATGTTTTATTAGATAGACCCATTATTAGGGTCTTGCATAGGCGCCTACTTGAGAGAAAAACAAGATGTCTGAAGATGGTACTGGTACTCTGAAGTATGGCTGTACAAAAGGATGGTGACACTTAAGGAGAAAATTGAGGTACCACAACTCATCTGGTGGACCAGAAGGCCAGGTGGACATGGATTATATTAAATCTTGCTAGACCTGGACATTTGGACCTTCAGTTGTTCTGGATTCAATTTGGTTGTGAAGCACTGTTTCTAGTGTGATCCAATTACCAGATGCACATAAAGTTCAAGGGGTCTTAAGCAGCTCAGGTCTTTCTATGCTTGAGACTTGTGATTTGCTTTTTAACATTAGACCTTTATCAGAGTTTATTATAGACATCTTATTAGTAATTTTCAGCATGCCACTCTGTACCAATGTTGAACCTTGTCAATTGAAATAGAAATCATGTTAGGACCTGAATGACAACATCTCTAATTAACCTGAACCACACTCTGGAACGCCTTTTGACATAATGTTGCCATGTGAGTAAACTGCTCTACTTTTTTTTTTTTTCACTAATAAACAGAGAAACCATCATCCATAGATGGTCTTCTGTCAATCCTCCAACATACCAAGATTTTTGTAAAAATCTGACTTAAAGCCTTTACCTTGACCATTTTTTCACTACCTTAGACTTTGCATAAGTCCTCAATTTTCTCCTTGAGTGTCTCCATCCTTTTGTACAGCCATACTTCAGAGTACCAGACCATAACAATAAAGCAATAAAGGGTTTTGGTTTTCCAGGGCATATGAACGTTATGTTTACATTATACTGTAGTCTCTTACATGTGCAATAATATTTATCTAAAAGATGTACATACCTTAATTTTTAAAAATTTACTGCTAAAATATACTAATGATCATCTGAGCCTTCAGCAAGTCCAAATCTTTTTGCTAGAGACAAATCTCGACTCAATGTTGATAGTTGCTGACTGAACAGGGTAGTTGCTGGAGACTGGGGCATCTGTGGCAATTTCTTAAAATAAGACAAGAGTCAAGTTTGACGTATTGATTGACTCATTCTTTCACAAAAGATTTCTTCATAGCATGAGATTCAGTTTGATAGCATTATATCCACAATAGAATTCCTGTCACAATTGGAAGGAAATGTTCTCTCAGACTCTGCTGCTGCTTTATCAACCAAGTCATAAAATATTCTAAATCATTTGTTGCCATTTCTTTTTTTTTTTGTTGAGTTGGAGTATCACTCTGTCGCCCAGACTGGAGTGCAGTGGCCTCTCCCGGCCACTGCAGCCTCAACCTGCTGGGCTCCGGTGACCCTTCTGCCTCAGCCTTCCAAGTAGTTGGAACTACAGGCGCGCACTACCACGCCCAGCTAATTTTTTGATTTATTGTAGAGATGAGGTCTCGCCAAGTTGCCCAGGCGGGTCTCGAACCCGCGGGCTCAGGCAATCCACTCACCTCGAGGCTCTGTCTTGACTCTGACCTCGGACCGGCTGGAACGTGTGTGTGTCCTGCTCTGGCCTCTGAATCCAAACCATCAGCGTGTGGCATTGTCAATGTTTTTTGAAAAAATGGTTTTGTCCTTCTGTCTTTCCCTTGTTCTTCCCCACTTGTCATAGGCTCCATTCTAAGTCTCGGGATATATACTTTCATCACCAGTTTTGTTGTTGTCGTTGAGTAGGCCAGACTGTGAAAGATATTAGGGAAACAGAAGATGAAACCCAGGAAGAATCAGATGCTCAGCCTAAGAAGTCTTCGTGCCAGGCTCGTCAGATGCTGGTGTCTTGACAGACACCCGTGCCCAGTGGCTCCCAACACCAGCCGCACGTTTGAATCACCTGGGTAGCAGCACACCTCGGCAGGGTCAGGCACGGGTTATTCACACAATCAAGGGCAAGTGAAGAGAACACATACAGCCATTAAGGAACGAAAGAGGACCTGGCCAGCAATTTGCACACACTTCTGCATGTGAATAACTGAAACAGACTCAGACTCATTCGTACATACTTGCATGCATCTCAAGTCACACATAAAGTATATGCATAACACATGTAGATACATACTCATGGACACATATGTACACAGACACAGAGACCAGAAAAGGTTCTCCTGGGTAAAATGCAAAAGAAAATATTTTTAGTTTTCATCATTGTTATTATCACATTAATATTAATGAGCAAAGTGATTACAATGCTATGCCAGTAAGTTTCTCGGATGACAAGTTGTGCCCTGATACATAACATTTTGTCGTTCTGTTCTCTTGACATATTCTGTTGTTACTTACTCTTGTAAAATTATACGCAGAGTTACACATCAGTAATTATCCCAAATTTGTTCAGTCTTTCTGAATCAGAAATGTTTTTACACTAATTTTGTTTTTCTTTTTTAAAAAACAGCATTATTGGGATATAATTCACATGCTAGATAAACCACCCATTTGAAGGGTACCATTCAGGGGTTTATAGTATATCCACAGAGTTGTGCAACCATCACTACAATCAGTTAACAGTTTTCATCTCCACAAATACATAGCTATCAGCCCGTCATTCCCCCCATCCCTGCCAGCCCTAAGCAATCACTAATTTACTTCCTGTCTCTATCGACTTGACTCCTCTGGACATTTCATATGATTATGCAGTCTTTTGTTGCTGACTTCTTTCACTTTGCATAATATTTTTAAGGTTCATCCACATTGTAGCTTGTGTCAGTAATTCATCCCTTTTTAAAGCTGAAGGCTATTCCATTGTATGGATATACCACATTGTTTATCCATTTGTATTTTGATGGACACTTGTATTGTTTAGCCTTTTGGCTATCATGAGTAACACTGCAGTGAAACTTGGCGTACAGGTATCTGTTTGAGTCTGTGTTTTCAATTCTCTTGGGTATGTACCTAGAAGTGGAATTGCCAGGTTATATGGTAACTCTGTTTCGCTCTTTGAGGAACCACCAAACTATTTTCGACCATGGCTGCCCTGTGTTACATCCCCACCAGCAATGGATTCCAAGGTCTCCACATTCTCACTAATACTTGTTAATGTCCTTCATTATTATGGTTATTATTATAGCCATCTTAGTGGATATAAGCTGGCATCTCATTTTGGTTTTGATCTGTATTTCCCTAACGACTCATGACTTTGACCATGTGCTTGTTGGCTTCTTTGGGAAAATGTCTCTTCACGTCCTTTGCCCATTTTTAAAATTGAATTCCTTGTCTTTCTGTTGTTGAGCCCATTTTTTTTTTGTCTTAATGGTTATTATTTTTAGTCTAACTGGCCAAATCTATTAGTAAGGCCCAGAGGTGCAGGTTCAACTTTATGTTTCCCGTCGCGGTGACTGAAGCAAAATAGACACGTCTGTTTTGGGCTATGCTGCTGCTTTATGTTGCTCTGTTGTCCTTCATGACACATCCTATCACTCTTACGCCACGGGGGATCTCAGAGTAAAGACGGAGGTCTGCTCTGTGTACCACTGTAAGACATCTAGTCAGAGCACAGTCGTTGCTTGAACAGAGTTTGACACAAGGAGGATTATTGTTAAGTTTGTGAAATAAGGGGTCTAATCCCTCCCTTTCAATAAAGCATTAACGGTAGCCATCTTTGTTTTCTTTCTACTGTTCCACATGTCCAGCTTTAAAGACCATATATTGCTGTCACAAAGTGAAAACTTTTTTCTAGTAAAAGAGACTTTTTATTGTGGTGAATAATTACTTTTGCTTCTGTGTTCAATTCTCTAAGCATCGGTTTAGCAGCAACCATCTATCTTGCCTGCAGGATAGCTCACTTAATCAAAAAGTCAAGTGAAAAGAAATTGAGGACTCCAATTTTTCTCTTTCATCCGTCACTTGACTGGCTTTGGAGGTGCAAAATGCTATAGACATTTACTCTGCATGTCGACTTTGGCCAAACCACGCAGGGTATAATGCTTAAACGAAATGAAATCCAGCGATTGAATGCAGTAGAATCTATTCATCTCGAAGGTACCACAGCCACGAATGCTGGGTCTGGGCTTGATCTGCTATCCACTGGCTGTGTTAAGTTGGGGAAATTGTCTTTCCTCATTTGGCCTCCATTTATGTGTAAAATGATGGGATTTGATTAGATCCTTAAGATTTTTCCAGCTTTAGCAATCTAAGCACCCCACTTAAAGAGATGGACAGTCCAAGGAAATACTGTTTTTGTAGAAAATATCCTCTTCTATGGGTGTGAGAGCGTGGGAGTGTAAGAGGGAGGTCGGAGAACTCATCCTCAAGAAACAATAGACAAAGGCACAAAGATATGTGAGCAAGAATGTTCTTTACAGTGTTGTTTATCATAGTGAAAATGCAGAAACAATGTAACTTTCCAACAGTAGGGAAAGGGCTAAATATAGCATAGCCCCCAAAATGTAATGTTTGGCAGTCATTTGAAATTATGCAAAGTTGTGCCTACTGACATCGTTTCTCACAACATATTAAGTAGAAAATCTACTTATAAAAATGTGTAAAATGTACCTTTTGTCATATGTATACCTATACACACCTCTTGAAAGATTAATCATGATTATTTTGTGGTGATGAAATTGATTTATTAGTAATTTTTAGTTTTCTATAATAAATATGCCTTCTTTATGTAATTAAAACAAATACACAGGGTATATATGCCCTCCAAGGTTCTCCAGGGAAACAGAAGTTATACACACACAGACCCGCACATGCACACTCGCACACAGAGAACCCATAGGATATACAGGTTGAAGATTCCTCACCTGAAATGCCTGAGACCAGATTTTTGGGGATTTGGGAATATTTGCATATACATAGTCAGATATCCCGGAGATGGGACCCAAGGCTAAACATGAGATTCATGTCACGTATGTTTCATATACACCTTGTACACATAGCCTGAACGTAATTTGATATAATATTTTTTCATAATTTTGCGTGTCCAGCCTGCATGTGTGCTATTTTATTCTCATTTGTGGGTGTACCCGCATGTGGATGTTTGTGGAAAAGACATATTGCAGCTGAAGGGGACTGGGGAGGTATTTTTTCCCCCTTTGGGTAAGGGGACTAAATAAACTGTGTTTTACACCTGCTTTTTGACGGAAACCTATCACATGAGGTCAGATATGGAATTTTCCACTGTGGCATCATGTTGGCACTCAGAAAGTTTCTAGTTTTGGAGCCCCTTGGATTTTGATTTGGGGATCAGTGCTCTCTATATCAAAGGAATAATTTCATCCTTCTTAATGGCTGTGTAGTATTCCAAGGTATGTAGGCACCACATTTTCCTTACCCAGCCCACCGTTGATGGGTACCTAGGTTGGTTCCATGTTTTTGCTACTGTGAACAGTGCTGCGAAGAGTATGTGAGTACAGGTGTCTTTCTGGCAGAATGATTTATGCTTCTTTGGATATATACCCAGGAACAGGATTGCTAGGTCAAATGGTAAATCTATTTTAGTTGAGAAATCTCCAGACTACTTTCCACAGGGGTTCACAGAACCAACAGGATGTATATGTGTATGATATCTATATATACATATGTGTGTTTGTATGTGTGTGCATATATATGTACATATAATGAGATTTATTTTAAGGAATTGACTTAGATTACTTCAAAGAAGATTTATCTTAAGGAACTGAGTCACATGACTGTGGGGCTAGTAAGTCCAAAACTCGTAACACAGGTCAGCTGCCTGGAAACTCAGGCAGGAGTTGGTCTTGAGGCAGAATTTCTTTTTCTCAGAGGAAGTTCAGTTTCTGATCTTAAGGCCTCCACCTCATTGGGGGAGGCCCAGCCATTAACGAGGGTCGTCTTTACTTATAAAGTCAGCTGACTGCAGATGTCCGCTACATCTACAAAATACCCTCTCAGCAACACCTCAATTCTTGTTTGATCAAATAACGGGGTGCCATGGCTAAGTCGACACACACAGCATACCAGCACACGTGAGAATTCTGATTTCAAGAAATGAAGTACAGCCGGGCTCGGTGGCTCAGCCTGTAATCCCGCGCCTTTGGGAGGCTGAGGTGAGTGGATCGCCTGAGCCCGCGGGTTCGAGACCCGCCTGGGCAAGCGAGACCTCATCTCTACAATAAATCAAAAAATTAGCCGGGCGT
>CAUYQG010042453.1:0-27935 GCA_963574415.1 Tarsius wallacei
TCTATCTGAGGATGGGGAGACACCTCTTATCAACAAGGGTACCTGAACGAAATATTTTTGTATGCCTAACCCCTAACTGTACCCCACAATAACATAATAAAATAAAATAAAATAAATTAAAAAAAAAAAAAAAAAAAAAAATCTCCCGGGTTTTCGCTTTTGAAATAAAATCATCCACCTAACAAAGAGGCTGCATGAATTTAAACAGGAATTATGTCTCCCTCATTTTCACAATCAACATCCATCCAAGCTTCTAGGCAACCCAAGGTAACCAGTGTAACCACATGGAGTTGATATCATTTTGGCCAAACACAAGGATACCTGCTGTTTGGCCACCAAGAAGTGTGAGTGCCGGGACCTCTGCGGTCTTGAGATGCTGCAGGAAGAAACGTGAGAGCCGCAGGGAGTGCTAGACAGCCAGTCAGCCCCAACGGAGGCCTGACTTGGCCTTGGCTTCAAGGAGACAGAGGAAGTGGTCCCATAGGGAGCAGGTGGGGGCACATTTCCCTGCATCAGCTGTTTAGGAATCTTTGGGGTCCTGGGAAGTAGACATCAAATTGTCAAAAGAGTGTTAGGGCCAGGAGCTCATGCCTGTAATCCCAGCACTGTGGGAGGCCAAGGTGAGAAGATTGCTTGAGCCCAGGAGCTCAAGACCAGCCTGGGCAACATAGCAATCCTTTGTCTACAAAAAACACACAAAAAAATTAGCTGGGCATGGTGGTGCACACCTGTAGTCTCACAGCTACTCAGGAGGCTGAGGTGGAAAGATTCCTTGAGCCCAGGAGGTTGAGGTTTTGGTGAGCTGAGATCATGCCACTGTACTCCCAGCCTGGGTGACAGAGTGAGACCAAAGAGTGTCAGGCTTGGAACAGAAGACCTAGCTCTGGTTTCTGCTTTTGTTACCTATGTGATCATAGGCAAGATTCAGTCGCCACATCTGTAAAATAGGTATACTACCAATTGAGCTGCCTGTCCCACAGAGTATAGGAAAGTACTTTGCAAACAACCTTAAACAATGTGTTTACCGGCGGAGGGCATCACTTAGCCTCCTGAGGTCCCACCACTTGGGGTCAGTCCTGTCCTCTGCTCTCCTTCTTCAGTTCTGCCTCTGAGATAGCTTTTGGTGACAGCTCGTAGGCCCTTGGCACCTCCCCCAGCTCTGTCACCTTCCTCCGGACTCAGTAGCCACTGACCAATTACCACCAGGTCATTCAACACCTCCATGCATACAAGTATTCTTAGCAGAACAAGCCTTCTAAAACAAAAAGATGATGATATCTTTCCCTGGTCACAAAACTTTTCTGGGCTGAGGGTGGTGGCGCACATCCGTGATGCCAGTGCTTTGGGAAGCCAAGGAGGGAGGATTGCTTGAGGCCAGGAGTTTGCGACCAGCATGGACAACATAGACCCCATCCCTACAAAAAATAAAAAAATTAGATGGGTGTGGTGATGCACACCTGTAGCGCCAACCACACACGAGGCTGAGGTGGGAGGATTGCTTGAGCCCAGGAGGCTAAGGCTGCAATGAGACATGATCACCCCACTGCTCTCCAGCCTGGGGGACAGAGCAAGATTCTATCTCTAAAATCAACAACAGAAAAAATCTCTTCTGGGTTCCTCTTGCCCAAAGAGTAAAAGCCAAGTCGTGGCACGCCACACACATGCCAACCTGAGCCTCATCTTCCCTGACCCCTAGTGGCTCTGTGAACATTCTAGGCCTCACCACAGTCCTGTGCTTTGTAGTTACCCTTTTTGTCTCACCAAAATGCCTTTCCTTATTCCCCTCCTATGAAGCCTCCTCCACGGAACCCTCCCACCCCACTTGGCACTACACTCAGGTCATACCCAGTGCCAGCGCTGGTCAGACAGGCTTCTTCTCCACTGAATATCTACACGTAGTAAGTACTCAGTAAACACGCTCTGATACAAAAATGATGAAATAGGGCCACATTGGCCAAATCACACCTGCTGAACGTGCCATCGCTTTGTTAAGGCTTTCACTCCATTATCTTGTTTAATACAACATCCCTCCATGTTTAACCATATTTTACAGATAAAGAAACAGAAGCTTAGAAAAATTAAATGTGTCGCTTAATGTCTCCCAGCGATGAAGTGGCAGGATTCCAATTCCGTTTTGCTGACTCCAAAGTCCATGCATATTCACCTCTAATAGACTGAGTCCCTGTGACCTTGATGCTCTTAGAAGTTGCTGGTTCTCTTCACAGGGTAATTTCCCTGTTTCTAAGGAAGCTTAAGAATGAAATAAAAGCTCTTCAACCACAGCTCAACACCCCACCTCAATGAGAATACTGACTTGGTTTCTTTTTTCTAGGTATTTATTTGTTTTTTGAGTCGGAGTCTCACTCTGTTGCCCAAGCTGGGGTGCAGTGGCATGCTCACGGCCACTGCAGCCTCGACCTGCTGGGCTCGGGTGATCCTTTCGGCTCCACCTCCCAAATTGCTGGGATTACAGGCATGAACCACCACACCCAGCTCTTGAGTTTCTCTTAATGGTGGGGATAGGGTAGGGATGGAATGAAGTGTCGGAAGGGTTTGGTGAAAGGTCTATTTTCTCCCCCCTTGTTCTGCATTTGAGGTTGGGGGCCCATATTAAGTTCTGATTACACCTGCTGGCCCTTTGGCACACAGGTCCCTCGCTGCTTAATTATGAGCCAGCCCCACAACATGCCATTGTTAAAGCATTCTTGAGCAGGGATCATGTTTTCTGTCAAGCCGCAATCAAATGTTGTAAATGCAGAAATGCAGTTGGAGGAACAATGAGGCTAAGAGAAGCGGGCCGTGTAACGTCTGGGAAGGGACGAGGGTCTAGGTAAGTCACCGTGGCCCCTGTCCTTGGCAAAACGGATGAGATCATGTCTCCTTTGTCCCCACTCACGGATGAACGCTCTGTGGATGATGGCTTCCCGACATGGGGATGTCAAGCATTCACATGCCTGATTCACCAGAGCCAGAATATTCATAGTAGTAAACGGTATTTGCTGAGGGTAATGCCAGTCCCTGGAACCGGCCCGAATCTGCCTTTTCCAGACAATGCCATTCCCAGCCATGTGAAGAGGAAGCCTCGCGCTATTGTTTCCAGAAGACAACTTCAGAAAGAGCTCGCATTGTTGAGCATGCCACACAAGGATGGGTGGTGAACGTCCCTGTGCTCCAAGTCGCCCACCGTGCAGAGGCTTTGCAGGCAGAGTGAAAGCCAGGCCCGCCAGGGGATGCGACTTGCCTTTCCCGGCTTCTCAGCTTCTCCCTGTTTTTCCTCATCCCTGGTGTTACTTAAGAAGAAAATGTTTCACACAGAGACCAGACACATGCTGGATGTTGGTGTTTCGGGCAGAAGATTAAAGTTAGCCAGGCGGGCAAAGCAGCACCATTATTGATCGCCAAGCATATCCCATCATGGAGGGAAATGAGAAACAGGCAGTCACCCTTCAAATGGCTCTTGGGACTCCTGTCCACTGGCAAATCAACCACAGGAAATAAATTTTCAGGGATTCCTTCCTGGTAACAATCTAAAGATCATCTGGAAAGTATCTGAACACAAAATGGTGCCTTTCCCATAGCAAGTCTGGCAAAGGCATTTCAGACTTAGCATTTGCAAGAGGGTATTTCCCTCGTGGTCACCAGAGTCACCTGCAAAACACCTGCCATCTGACAGAAACATCAGCTCTTCCTGCTGCTGGTGACGTAGTAGTGAAAGCTCTTCCTCCTGCCATGGGTCACACCTGAGCTTGAGTAAAGCCAGTTACATGACAAATAAGGAAAAACTGATCTTGTGCTGACAGGATTATTGGCACAAAAATGAAGATTCTAGAGAAGGCATTGCTAATTTAAAATATAATGTTAAGCTATTTTTTCAAGCTTTCAAAGTCCAGTCCAAATCCTAAAGCAACGTATAACTGTTTTTATTTCATATTTTCTATTAAAAACAAATGCACATATGTTATACTCTTTCTCCCGAGCAGTGGTAAATGGCTCTTTTAAAAACTTTTTATATTTTGGACACATTTTTTCAATGTTTAGAATGGAAATTCCCAAAACCTTACAGAGTTACATAGTGCTCTAATTTTCCATTTTAAGAGACACTTTGAAAGGGGTCTGACTTTCAAAACCTGTAATTCTCCCAAGTGTTCTGTCTCTAGGGCTAGACCACCATGGAACACAGGCCCTACAGGGGAAGCAGAGGCATACAGTCTTTTTCCCAGTTAGCCGTACATGTAGTAAATGCTCAATAAACATGCTCCTGATACGAAAATGATGAAATGGAGCCACATAGGCACAATCACACTTGCTGAACGTTTTGTGGCTTTGTTAAGGCTTTAGTGCAGGGTCCTGAGGTGGGCAAGAAGGCTCAGGGCATGCCTCAGCTTTCTTCTCCCCACCCTGCCTCTCTAGATACCCCCAGCTCTTGTGTCCTAACTTTTACTAACCTGGACATACTCCAAAGATTTCAGAAACCACACTTCATGGAGACGACATCCTTCACTTGAGGGAATAGGTTCACAGTGGCACCACCATGTCTGCCTCTACTGCAGAAAGAGTGTGACGTGGGGCTCCTTGGCCTCCTACCACTCAGCATGTACACAACTTCATTGAGCCCACTCAAAAAATATCTTGGAGGCTGGGTGCCATGGCTCACGCCTATAATCCTAGCATTTAGACGGGCCAAGGCGAGAGAATTGCTTGAGCCTAGATGTTTGAGACCAGCCTGAGCAACATAGCGAGACCTCATCTCTATAAAAAATCAAAAAATTATCCTGGTGTGGCATGTGTCTGTAGTCCCAGCTACTAAGGAGGCTGACGCAGAAGGATCACCTGAGCCCAGGAGGTCGAGGGTGTAGTGAGCCATGATCATGCCACTGACCTCTAGCCTGAGCAACAGAGTGAGACTCTGACTCAAAAAATAAAAAAAAAAAATAAATAAATCTATACATCTACATCTATTTATCTATATATCTATATCTAGATATCTAGATATCTATCTCTATCTCTCTATATATCTATATATCCATATAGATATATATCAGGCTTCTTTAACTTTGTCAGTTTACCTCCAGGTCTAACATGAACCGCAAAGAAGCAAAGAAACATTTGGGTTTCTGAATGACGTGCAAATTTTCTCCAGAGCCCGGGCTCTGTAAATGTTTGGCTCCAGGCTGTCTGAATGCTGACCTTGGGGATACACTGGCTATACTCTCTGCAATAGCATCCACACAGCCTGAGAACCTGCGGTTGTGAAGGAGGAAGCACTATTAATCCCGTGTCCCCCCTGGAGGGCCTGTGTTCCATGATGGTCTGGCTCAGCTCTCCGGCATCTTGGAGACTCCAGCAGGCTCGGTCCCTCAAAGCAGGTGGGATTTTGAGCTTAGGATGTGGACTGTGAACTGGGAGCCCCATTGGCAGTGGGTCAGCATGCCACCCTCGTGCACAGGGATGTCACACTCATATTTTAAGGAAATTGGAAGATATATGCTTTATGCTTTTCATTTCCTGATATTTCCCGAGATACCGCACTGTGAGTTTTTATAGTTAACGATTTTTCCCTCTCGCACATACACAATTTATGAAGATACGTTGTTCTCAAGAAGGAATGTTAAATTTGTTTGAATTTAAATGTCTTTAGCCACTGGCACTGACTAGAAACCCCCCTTGCCCTGGGTACATAATGCAATGAGTCGAGTTCTGATTTTAGAGAGAAATTATGGTGCCTGTCTGTCCATCCATCTCTGTATCTCTGTCAATATTCTGAAGTCAGCTGGTGCTGGGAATCCTGTGCCCTTGACGAGTGACCCTTTAGCCTTAAGTCAAGGTGCTTCTGCTGGGGTTTACCCTTCTATTTCACAAAATCCAGCTGGAGGAACTTCACAAAGACTCTACCTCGCTTAGTTCACAGAGCATATCATTCCAGCAGCTGCCACGATATGAGGTCACAACATCACCTATGCCAGCCCACCACTGTCACCTCCTACTTGACACATGGCCCCTTACAGCGCTCACTCCTCTACAACAGGAAGAAACTCAGCGTTACACTCGAATCTTTTCAGCATTGGTGTGGCTGGGCCCAGCGTTCCTACAGGAGCATCCTGTCTGTCTGCAAGGCAAGACAGACAATGCAGATCATAAAGGTAATGACCGTCAAAATGGAAAGCATGAGTCTTGCCCGGTGGAGGCAAGACTTTGGTGAGTTGCTCCCACCAGCCCATCCCCCCATGCCTCCCCCACCATCATCCTTCTCCACCTGGGCTAAGCCCTGGGGGCCTGAACCATTCGGAGAGAACCCATTCGGAGAGAACCAAGCAGCTCCTAAGACCTTTGGCTTCCAGCAGGCTTTAAAATCCCAAGACTGGGAGGAAAGAGTGGTCGGTAGGGAAGTTCCTCCTGCTCCTAGCCTGCAGGCTGCTACCAGTTCCCATACTCTCTCCCTGGGGGTCCCTCAGACCTCAGAAGACTGCCCCTGAAATTTCACAACCCCTGGGGTTACCTTGCACTGTACCCACACCTGAGACACTCTCCTCTGGCTGCCCATCTTATCAAGTCGTCCTGACCCTTTGGGAATGTGACTGATACTTGTGATAGGATTAGTAACTTAAAGTCATTCACAGGCAACTCATTGTCTTTAGGCCAAAGCCCAACCTCTGAAGTGGCTTTTTCCTTAGTAGATACAAGCCAGCTCGTCTGGATGTAAAGGGGACTCCCAAAGCAAGCCTTCTTTTGCTTTTCTAAACAAACTTCACTTGCTGCCAGTCCTGCCTGTCACTTTAGCTTCAAGCCAGAGTGAATTCCATTTCTTTTCCTTTTCTTTCTTTTCTTTTTTCTTTCTTTCTTTCTTTCTTTCTTTTTCTTTCTCTTTTTCTTTCTTTCATAAATGAATTTAAAAGTTGATTAGCCATAGGAATAAAACCTGATTCCTTAAAATTAATTCTTGTTAAGTCCCCTGAAAAAGAGTAAGCTTACAGAAAATGTCTTTCTCATGAACACAAAATCACTATACTTTTGGTCCAAGATACGTTGGTATTTTTTCCTTTTTCTTCAGATGACCTTTTTCTTTTGGATGCAACCAAATCAACAAACGAGTCTACTGGCCCCAAATGTACAACATAAATACAGAAATGAGGAACAAAAGACTCATAACCAACACTGGAATGGTGCTAGCTTTCAGTCCAGGTGAATCTTCTGTGTAGAATGGCCATACCCCCCAAGCCTGCTAAGGTCCTGCAGCCTGCGATCCTCGTTCCACATTTGGCATTTTCCTCTGCCACCCGGGTGGCCTCTGCTTTGCTGGGAGAACGTCCTGAGGAACCCACATTAGTGCCACTAGGGGTTGGACCAGGTATGCTGGGTAGCAGAGGGTGGCAGGGCACCGAAGCCAGAGTGAATTTTCTTAAAGTTTTCCCATAGGCCAGCTTTTGTCTCTCTCCCCAGCCTCTTCACGGGCTGCTGCTTTGCTGGGTGCACTATCCCCGACCTGGATCACCCTGGCAGCCCCTGTAGTGGCCTGACCCAGACGTCCTTTCCAGGAAATCCTTTCCTGACCTTCTCAGGCCAGGCGGGTGCTCTCTGAGCGTCCTTCCAGCCTCCACACCTGTATCTGGTCCATGCTCCTGGGAAGCAAGCCCTCAATGTCGTACGTACAGTTCAGAGCTTCCTTTTGAGAGCCCCTCTATGTATGGAGGCCCTGGCTTGTGTCTAGGAAGAAGGCGTACCACAGCCGTGTCTTCATGCCAGGAGCAGCACCATTCCTGGACTGGAGGTTCACGTCGGTGTAAAAGTTGAAGGTTGACAGGCTTTGGCATCCAGAAATCTGGATTTAAATTCTGGCTCGTGCCTTGCTAGCCGATGACCTTCCACAAATCATTTGCCCTCTCGGGCCTCAGTTTCCTTGCTTTGAAATGGGGGAATACTTTCCCAGGTGTGGTCTGGGCTACCTGTCCCTCCCCACTGGCTCCCATATATGACCTTAAAAGGAGGTAGCATGGCCTCAGAGTCTGGGCCCACCTCCCTGCCACCCATGACCTTGGGCAGCTCTGTTCCTTCCTGGGACTTTGCTCTTCCCCTTCTCGTGGAAAGGAGGAAGAAGCAGCTGCTCTCTGTCACAGGTGGCTGCTGGGAGGTAAAGAACACAGCATGTTCTGCAAACAGGAGGAGCTCAGGGAGTGCTGGTGAACAGGGGTGATCCCGAAGCCTCGCTCAGACATGGCTGCAGACTGTTTGGATTCTGGAAGTCACAGAGGAGGGCAACAGTCAATCATCCAGCTAAGAGAACCACTGAGGCTGTTGCCAATTGTGGGAGAGATGCTGGGAGTGGGCTTGGAGGGGCATGGCAGGGAGGGTGTGGGTAGATGCACCTTCCGTAGCCTCCACAGGGAGAGTCGCCAAGCGAGCTCCTGCAAGGAAAGTCTGCAGGCATTGAGACCAGATGGATGAGGCCCAGGTGCAGAGAGGAGGCCTTGCCTGGTCAATCCCTGCCCATCTTCCAAGCCTACGGGAAGCCAGGTCTCTGAGAGCTTCTTTCTCTTCCTGGAACTCCTACCATGTCAGCACATTCTCCATGATGCACTGGCCCTTTGTCCTCCCCTTATTATTTTCTGTGGTTGGCTTTGTCTTCCTAACTGGACTATAAAGTGTGCAGGGAGGACTCATTAGCACAAACTTGCAGATTGATGAAATCAGTAAGAGAGGGAGAGAAAGCATGCATCAGATAACTCACTGAACCACTGAGGACCTCAGTTTCTTCTTCAGCAAACTGATGGTGCTAGAGAAGTGTCTGGTATCTGTTCCTGGAGCCACAGAGTAGGCACCTCTTGGTGATGTCTATACTCTCCTTTGGTCCTAATTCTCTTCTTGATGAGGGTTGGCTTCTTACTATTCTTCTTTTAAAATCTTAGTCTATTATATAGTTCATATGAGCTCCACCAAACATTTGCTCACCCAACGGCCATACCACCCCAGGAACCTCAGACTAAAAGGCTTTATTATGACCAGAATTGTATCTCTAATAGGAATGCATCATTAGCTGGGCAAGGTGGCTCATGCCTGCAATCCCAGCACTTTGGGAAGTGGAGGTGAGAGGATTACTTGAGCTCCGGAGTTCAAGACCAACCTGGGCAACTTGGCAAGACCTCATTTCCACAATAAATCAAAAAATTAGCTGGTGTGGTGGTGCATGCTTGTGGTTCCAGATACTTGGAAGGCTGAAGTGGAAGGATTGTCTGAGCCCAGTAGTTGAAGCTGCAGTGGCTGTGAGTGTGCCACTGCACTCCAGTCTGGGTGACAGAATGAGAAAAATATTTTTTAAAAAGAATGCATTGTTTTTTGGACACAGGGAGACTGAATGAAAGAAAGCAGATGGATCAGAATTAAATGGCCCACCAGTAGCCACAACACTCCACAGAACTCCCGCTCTGACAGAGGCACCTCATCGCCCCATCTTCAATTTTAAAAATGTTAAATACTTTGAGCTAATGAACTAAAAAGGGCCCTTAAAATAAGCTAGTTGAAAACACCTTTTGGCAGGCTAAAGTCCATACGGTCCAACTCCCAGTGCAGTTTTCTTTCCCCCATGCTGCTGTGATAAAAGACGGTGTGCCCTGGTCTAAGCCACCAGAACCTTCTGCCCCAGGTTGTTTACTTTTTAGCAAGTATGCCCTCAAAGATGACTCAGTCTAATGACAACAGACGGCTGCCTTTGTACACAGCTTCGACCTTTTCAAAACACTTTCTGTTTTTCCCAACTGGATCCTCTCCACTACCCTATGGTGGAGGTGTTAGTAGCCTCGTTCTGCAGATGAGAAAACAGGGCCAGCCTGAGCAGTCACATTACGAAGGAGGGATGGGTCTCAGTCTTCCCTGCCGAGTTGCTGCATCAGGACTCTAGCTGGACACTCCCTCACACAGTCTCCCCATGTGCTGCCTCTGCTGGTGATGCTGGATTTTCACTGATCCACCCACAGTGTTCAGATGCCTCCAGATGACCTGCAGTGTATATTCCCATGGGATGGAGGGCAGGCAGAGGTGGCCACAGTGCAGTCAAGCTAAGTGGTTTCTCCAGCGTCAAAGCCTTGGTCCTGGCACATGGTAGCCCCTGTCCCCTAGCAGAGCCAGCCCTCCTGTAGACATCGGCCTGGTACTTCCCAGGACCCCACATGTCAGTGTCCTCATCTAGAAAATGGGGATCCTATCATGGCCCCCTCCTAGATTTGTCATGAAGATTAGGTGAATTAGACCTCGTATCATTTCTTCAGCTGTGCATTCATTCAGCATTTGTGTCTGTACAGGTACAAGCCTTGTCATTCCTGTGATTAAGTCGATACTCAAGTTCAGGTTTGGGGCTGGCTCTCAGGTGAACCCCACAGCCACTGAGGGTCATCTCCCCAAGGTACAGAGGGAGGTCTCATGGCTATCTGGTCTACTTGCTTTCCATCTGTCATACCACCCCTTTGATGGCAGGGTCCGGACTCCAGCTGGTATCCTCAGTATTCTGGGCTGGAGGTTACTTGTCTGCATTTTAATCCACATCTCTTCCTTCTACATTGCAACAAGACTTCTTTTCTTGTCCCTGTCCATGGAGGTGGAAAAGTATGCTTTAGATTGATGCTATCCTAAGTCATGTTTTCTTGGAATACAACAAAGGGGAGAGCTCCTCATCCTCATGGAGGGAGAGGTGTCCAGGGATGCTTTCACTCCCGTTTGTGAGGACCTGCTGCATTCAGGCCTGGGAAAGGCCCTGAGGGCCTAGGGATACAGACAAGAGACACAGCCTCCAGGAAACACAACACGACAACAGTGTGGCTGGCCTGGAGACAGACCTCTGTGAGGGCTTCCCCCAGAAGCCAGAGGAGGGGCACCCTTCCCAGCCTGGAGTCAGGAGGAGCTTGGGGGATGATGTCCGGAAAGGCATCCTCAGGGAAGAGAGCTTCTGTTTCTCTTCTGGTTTCCCAGCCATGAAGTGCAGAAAGGGACATCTGCACTCATGGCTTTTTGACACTTGAAAAAGATAACTAACAGGGACTCTGGCAGAGTGTGGCTTGTCACTGGGCACCTGGAGTCCCCAGGATACTACCACGCTGGGGTTTGAGGGCAGCTGCTCTCCCAGGACTTCCTGGCAGGAACTAGCAAGTAGGGACAGGATTCAGGGAATGGAGGCCCCAGAGCTAACCCTGTGGTCTCAAACTTGATACTGGTTAAACCACCCAGGGAGCCAAAAAAGCTCTCAAGTGGCACTCAGCCGTGTTCTCAGAACTCGTATATACTATATTGTGTTTCGTCTTTACTCTTGATGAGTGCTTAGGATAGAGAATGGCTTTCCCACTTTGGGAGGAGGAAGCAGATTCATGGAAGCCCAGTGAACTGCCGAATGTCACAGATAGAGCAAGAACAGGCACGGGGTTTGAAGTCTGCAAGCCCAGTGCCTGCTTCTCCTCCACTCTGAGTCAGGGGCCACGACTTGAAGTCATGGCCATGGACTGACCAGAGACTCAGCCAGAGCTGCTGCCAGAGGAAGTGATTTTAGGGCTCCCTGGAGTCCTTCTAACTGAGGAGGCCACTGCACTCCTAGTCTCCTCAGAATGTTATCCTCACACACCCATTGTTGGAACAGGCAGCATCTGAGCTGTGGTGCTATAGTCCTGGGTGGATTCCAGTTCAGAACAGATGCAGAGGACAGGAGTATCCAAGAGGAGCAAAGGCCTGAGACAGCACCCCAAGGGCACTCTGGGATCCTGCCTGGAGAAGGAAAAAGTAAGTGAGGATCTCAGCTTCTCTCTTTCCCAGGGAACTTGTCTCTTGGAAGCAGGGAGGGGAAAGTGCCTGTACTGTTTTGCTTCTGCTGTCTCTTGGCTGCTTTGTAGCAGCCGGGGGCCCATTGTCACCTCTCAGAGCCACCCAGTGCCATTGTAAAGTCTGAGAAGAGACACAGACACACACTGAGGGAAAATGACATGAAAAGATGCACAGGGGAAGATGGAGGTAGACCTCGGGACACTGCACCTCCAGGCCAAGGGAGCCAAGGACCGCTGGCGACACCAGAGGCTGGGAAGAGGTGAGGATGGCCCTGCTGACATCTTGACTTTGGACTTCCAGCCTCTGGAACTGTGAGAGAATAGTTAATCTGTTGTTTTAAGCCACCCATTTGGTGGCACTTTGTTACAGCAGCCTGGGAAGCTATTACAGATGGGTAAAGAGACAAGTGGGTGGTGATTCTTGCCAGGTGGGCACAGCTGGGAGATGCTGGGAAGTTCCGTCTACTTCCAGTAACCACAGCTGCTGACGTACCCAACAGGAAGACTGCAGGACAGACAGGACACAGCCCAGAGAAGGAAGCAGGAGTCTGTGCTAGAGCCCACACCTGGGTTTCCCTCCCCTCCAAATGGCCCTTCTGAAGATGTGCCTTACCATCTTGACCTCCCAGTCCCTATGAGTCCCTGGAGGATAGAAAGGGGTCAGAATAATCTGGTGGTTGCTGGCTGTTCCTAGGCTGGTCAGCATCCAAGTGCCTGCAAAATGCCCTCCCTTCCAGATTCCAGCCAGGCAAGTGGCACTTACAGCTGGTGCTGTACCCTCCCAGGGCAAAACTAACTTCTCAGGCAGAAGGAGGAAAGGCCTTGGCCTCTGTAGGTGGAAGAGGAGAAGCCCAAGACAAAATGCATTCACCAAACCTTAAAACAGCCCTGCCCAGCCTGGCCACCCTGGACTGGACCCAGCCAGGAGCTCTCCCTGAGGACCACCAGGAAGCCCTTCCATCAGGAAGCCTCCCCTCAGGGTCCATTCCTCCAGTCTGCCTACTCTGGTTTTGTTTCACTTAAAGAAATATTTCTTTTGTTTTAATTTCGTTTCATTTAGTCATTTAAAAACATAAGCTGTCCCCTCCCCCTGCCAAAGTTATTTTCTGTGCTGTCCTTTCTCCACACACAGTGTTCATGCCCCTGGGAGTACTCAGGGAGTCCGTGCCTGGCCAAGGAAGTTGAAACAAAATAAATTTGCACCAGAAGAGACAGGGCCCAACTCCAACAAGGACAAACAAGACAACACACATGTTCTAGGCAGAAGCGACTGTCCACATGGTCTCACCTAATCAGTTCCTTTTACAGATGAGCCTAAAAAGCTGAGAGGACCGGCTCAAAGTCACACTCAAGGTTACACAGTAGTTAAGATAGAGTCCAGGCCAGGTGCCAGGACTCTGCTCTCTCATCCACCTCCCCTAGCAAGATAGAGGTGTAGAGGATCTCAGAAAGGCAGACTCCCTCCCTCCTTTCTCTCCCTTTTCCCTACTCCTTCCCCTACCCCTCCCTCTCTTTCTGCTTCACAGCAAGAAACTGGAGGCCCAAACCAGCAGGAGGTAGTCCAAACTCTGAGGCTGTAAAGAAGCTCCAGGTTCTAAGGTCCATCCTCCGACCCGGTCCCAGGGCATCAGGGGACTGTCCCAGGATGGAAGAAGGTACCCCAAGACCAGGTCCCCCTTTGTCTGAAATGCCTTTGGCCCACTTCTGTGGGAAGGCCCACCTCCTTGGGAAGGCCCACCTTCTTTCCTAGACTCTGTGTGCTATGGAACCTTGCCTGTGGAGGTGACCTGGCACCTGCCAAGGTTCTGCAGCAGATGGGGGAAGGGGTATTCACAGCTCACCATATCTTCCTCCTTCCCTTCTGCCCCTATTCCTTGCCCATCCTAGAAACTGAATTCCAAAGAGGAAGGGAGAAAGAAGATCAAAATCCCTGGTTCCTTATTGCCTTGATACTTGGTCCTCTAAAGCCAGCTTGCAGTCAGCCACTGCAGCTTATGGTCTTGCCCAAGCCTCCTCACCCAGAACCATGCCAGGAGCTTCCCTAGCGCCCTCCTCCACCACCCTCCCCACCTCGCTCAGTCCTTCACTATGGGATGGGGACCAGGGCACCTCTCAGCTGTTGGGAGCTTCTGTCCCATGAATCCAGTGGGAGCTGAGGAGAGGAAAGGCCAGGCACACTCACCAGAGGACCCGTGAGTGGTGACCAACTGGGCAGAGGATGGCACAGGGCAGGGGCTATTGGAGACAGATCCCAGACACTCACCCGAACAGTGCCCAGGACACGCCAGAGTTCTGATCAAAGTCCTTCTGGAACCCACAGCAGGCTTCCACTTCTTGTTGACAAGAGGTCAGCCTTCAGTCAGGCTTGCCACCTCTCACACACACACTCACATTCTTGTGCTCACGCTGGTGCACACAGACACATCACACTTGCATGCATATGAAGTCAAACTCCTATTCATGGCACAGGGGTTGCCCAGGTTGCCTGGGGTCTCCCAGCCTCACCTGCCCCCCCCATGGGCAGAGCCAGGCAGATGGAGAGGGAGGGTCTGCATGCCTGTGTCCTCTGAAGGAGGCCAAAGGGACAGGAAAGACACAGCGCCAGAGCGTCCAGGCTGACCCTTTTCCAGCCGTGAAGAGACCCATGACTAGGAGGGACTCGAGAGGCAGAATCCAGGCTGAAAACCCTAGAGCTTAGGAGGCCACAGCCAGGAGCCTGTCCCAGAGCCTCAGCGGTGCCCGCAGAGACAAGTGGGTGTAGGCAGGACGATCACTGTGGGACTTGCCCTCTCCGTGGCCAGTGAGGCCAGGAGGCACAGGGTCAGTGGATTGGGGCCGTGCACTTAAGATGTTCCCCTCTCCACTAGGCGGTGCAGTACTGTATGCTTGGGCTTTGCCCAGATCCCCTCAGAGCGGAAGATGGAAGTTGGCTTTTGTCTGACCCGGTCAGACAGAGCCGTTTTGTGGGATAAAGGCTTAACGCTCTGTGAACACGCAGAAAAAGCTCAGAGCTGGCCCTCTGACAATCCCATTGTCTCCGGCCTGAGCCCAGCGGTTTGGTCTGAAAGCGCCAAGTTCATGACATTTCAAAGAGAAATGATACTGGGAGAGGGAGGTGGGAAGGGGAAGGAGGAGTGTGCGGGAGAAATCAAATCCAAAAATACGAAGATAACAATATATTTGACTCCTTCATTGCCTCGTTCCTCAGCCTCCCCTTCTCCCCCATGCCCATTCACACCAAATCCCTTTCTCCAGTCCTGTCTGGACCCAGAGCCAGGCTGGAAAAGTCAGAATCACCAGGGGCTGTGCTTTGGAAGGTGAAGGTGTGAAAAGATGCCCAAATAAGCTGTGTTGGAGCTTCCTGGACAGTTAGCAGAGTAATAGCAGCCATTAGCACAAGCTCCCATTGTCTGCACCACCCTGCAGGATTAGAATTTGCCAAGAAGGACTCTAGGTGCCTAAATGAGTTTATCTTAAAGAGCTAGAGTGTTATTGTTTTCTTTCATTTTTATTATTGTTACACTATATCCTTTTTTAAAAACAAAACAAAACAAAACTATCTTCTGAGCCAGGAAGCACTGAAGGTTCCATTTTTAGTGTTTAATTTGTTTAATGTGCCTCTGCAAAAGCAAATAATTCAGGAGAGAAAGCGGAGTCGTCAGGAAATTGAATGTGTTTTGTCTCCAGCGAAGTTTCCCTTGAGTGATTTCGTTTGCTTTCTGTCTCACCAGCAGGCTCGGCACTCGGACCTCCAGCATGCCTGGGCCAGGCCGGGCAGCCTGTCGCCCCTCTCCCCAACTTAGGGGGCTGGGGGGGGGGGTGACTTTTCTACTCCTCAGCCCATTGGCCAGGTAAACCATCCTCCTGAAGAACAAAACGTGGCCTTGCAGAATCATTCTCTTGCGAGGAGAAAATAGGATTAGGCCAAGGTATCAGCAAGGTAAGTCGGATTAACAGCAAGGTTCAATACATTTTGGCATCCTCTTGCTATTTTTAATTATACAAAGGTGTATGCCTCCCTTCCCTGGTTTTATTTAAAGAGGCTGTTTGTTTGTGCCCAAGAGGTAAATGATGAGCGATAAGGCTCTGTGTGGAATTGGGAATGTATAACCTTGCAAAATGACATTTCGCCCTGTAAAGTGTGACACGCACGCACGGGTAGATAAAGGGAGAGTGCCGAGCAACCCGGCCTTTGTTAACGCTTCTTGCCCCCTGGCGTCGCTTTGATGGAAGGACACCCCGCGCGCTGCTGCCAAAGTGTCTAAGCTCCATCCCCACAGGCAACCAGGAGGATGACTCCACATCGATTCATTTTTTTAACTATCCAAAGTCAGGTATTTAAAAACTTATGAACCAGGATGGTAGATCATTAAGCCACGGGAGGAACAATTTGGCAAAAACCTGCTATTTATATTATTTATTTTTATACACACATATCTGTATTGCATTTTGCCACTTGAAAATTTCATCTAGATTTGTTAATCAGGCTCGTGTGTGTGTGTGTGTGTGTGTGTGTGCGTGTGTGTGTGTGTGTGTGTCACAAATTAACATGATTTCTTTGGGGCAAGGCAAGAGAGAATTTATAATTGTTTAAGTTTGCAAATCATTTAGCAATTAACTTGAGGGGCAGAGGGCTGCAGTTACCCTGGTAGCCAAGGACGTTCGTGAGCCATGGGGAAGTTATTGAGTCTGACTGTGACTGTCCATGGCATTTCAGAATGTCCTTTCCCAGTCGAACGACAGACAGAAAGCCTGAGGGGATAACACTGAACCCAAATGTTTTTGCGGTTCTGGCTGAGAGTGAAATGGGGGTTTACAGAAGCTCAGGGTCAAAGGAAAAGAAAGTTGCCTTTGATCCAAGTTTCTCCTTTTGGGGGGAGGGCTGGGAGAGAAGATGGCCAAGGGGTTTTGGTTTCCTTTTCAGACTTTCTGTGTGCATATATAAGGACATAGGGCACCGACTGAGAATGTCATTTTCCCTAGATAGAGACGAGTGTCCCCCAAAGAACTGTCCAGGGTCAGAATTCTGGGAAAGTTGTGACAGATGTATGTCTGCGAGGACTTCTGCCAGGTCACGAAGTGTTTTCTTCCTGTCGTAGAAGCAGAAAGAAAAGTTTGTTTAATCTGTGGTTTGGTTTTGTCCACCTTGTTTAACTGCTGTCTGAGAGCTTCTTGCTGAGAAGCTGGAAAATTCCTGAGTGGGAAATTTCCAGAATGATCTCTGGGTGATGAATTTGGGGAAATTCAAGAATCTCTAATTCCTCTTGTTAAAAAAAACAACAATAAAAAAATGAGAGTTAGGGTTCTGTTTATCTTTTAAGAGTTTTCCTTTTTTCCATATTTAGCATAGGTGTGCATAATGGACTTTTGCAAAGCCAGATCTTGCTGATTCCATGATTTAATGGCTTGGTTTGTGAGCTCATGCATGGGTGCCTCTTTAAAAACGAATCAATAATCGAGTTCATTGCTAAGGCTGCAGGGCTCCAGAACCTGTTATTTTCTCATAGGTGGAATAAGACCCACGACCTCTTGGTCTAAACTCTATTTTGGTTACTTAGTACACACATTTTAAAAGTGATTTATTTTCATTATGTATCTGATCGCTCTAAAGGCCTGGAGAGCCTGGCGCCTTTGCCTCCTCCACTCTCCATCTTTAAGCTATAAAAGCTTTGAGGGGGTCTTCCTAGCAACTGTTCATTTTCCCAACTGTCCCACATCCGTACCTGAGCCTTGAAGGCAGGTGCTGTTGCCAGGGCAAGTTGGGCCTTCACACCCTTAACTCCTTCCCAGTCCACCCTGTCCTTCCCCTCTGCCTTTTTTTTCTGGAAACCTGAGCTTCATCTGGCGAGGAAATGTCCCCAGAACGGAGAATGCTGAACACGTCTTGTGAAAAGAGAAGGAAGAGCCAGCTGTGAGGAGTGGGACCTATCATGGCTGTGAGTTGGCCGAATATGTAGACAACATCACAATATGTGTTCATTCCCACACCTTCTTTGGATCTGGGATGTATATCCCTCTGCTGGCCTTCCCAGGCTTGTCTGTAACTAGCAGATGTGTTTATTGGAGAGATGCGGTTGTTATCCCTATTAATAGCATTATTCATTCAGTTAAAAATTCATAGTAAAGGCAAGCCATCCTCGAAGGCCAAAGAGGATAGCTGAAATTCGCAGCACAGAATTGAACCTCTCCTCTCTAGGTGTTTTTGTTGTTGTTGTTTTGTTTTGTTTTGTTTGTTTGTTTCGAAGAGGGAATGTTGGGAGGAAAAGGGTGGTTGGTGTTTTGTTTAGTGAATCCAGGGTAAGGCTAGAAAAACCCCAGAAGCTCTGTTTTCTGTTTCAGGCCGCTCAGTCGGTAACGTCTGCCTCCCCATTCCCACGGCACAGACACCAGACACCGCAAATCACAACCACAACAGCGACAGAGGCGGGTGGGCCCTCGGCCACCGTAATTGTTTCTTCGCAGGACAGTGGTCTGAGCGAGCGGTCTCAAGCCCGACTGAGCCGGCTCTGCGGCCCGGGGGTCTGGACGCGAGCCGGGCATCCGACGGCGCCGCGGCGGACTGGGGAGCGCGACTGCCCGGAGCTGCTTCGGGGCTCTGGGGCGCGCTGACCAGTGCGGGGGCTGGGGCTTCCTAGGGCCAAATCGGCCCAAATCCGCACAGGTTCGGCGGTAAGGGCTGCCTGACTGCCACCGCCTTGGATCCGGCCTGAGCCTGAACCCCTAACCCTAGGGGTTTTTTGTTTTGTTTTTTGTTGAGGTGAGGGGGTTTGGAGACATGAATTGCGCTGGCAGAGTGCAGGGGAAATATTTGGAGAGATCTGGCAAGAATTCAACCCCAGGGCCAAGGAGCTCAACTAAGCCCATGTTAGGGAAGCCCAGCCAGATGTGTCCTGAGAGGAGAAGGGACGCAGTGCTCGGTCTGCGGGGTTGACGCATTGGGGTGGCCCCCACGTTGGAAATCTCCTTCCTTTGCAACCATGAAGGATGGGTTGGTGCATGGAGAGCCGATAGCTGTCCAATGAGCCGTGAGATTCCAATTCCTGCTTCCAACGCTAGCCTGTTTAGGGGAAATGAGATAAAAATCCATCTACAATCACAACCCCTTTATCAGGCTGGGGACCCCAAATACAAAGGGAGAAACAGAAAGCTTTAGAAACCCACCAAATTTGTGATGAGAAATGGACAAGAGGAAATTCATTTCCAATAAACTGCTATAAAAGTAGGCTTGAAAAAGAAAAAGTAAAAATTGTAAATATGTCTGTAAGTATGTATACATATTTATTTCATATCTGTCTTCTCTAAATATAGCTTTATTAGATATCTTAAAACCCCTGAATTGGGCACGGTCCAAAAGCTGTCTCTTGGCCAAGTTCACACACATCAGTTTCCTCCCTGGGCATCATGTGCATTTTATTTATCTTTCAGTTTATTCAAACTTATTTTTGAATCACACGAAGGCAGTTTTATTTGGCTAGTAAAGATTGTGTTTAATTCATTGAGTATGCATTGTAAAAGTTTAGCAGTCAATGCCAGCCCGAATTCCAAATTGGTAAGTTAAATATTTGTTTTTAATTTGCTGGCTCAAAAATGTTAACTAACAGAAATGATTCTTTCTGCTTTAATGTGCTTGCATAAATGGGGTTATTAGAACTTTCCCCTAAAACAACATTTGCTTCCTGTCCAGACACATTGTGTTTAGAAACTTCACTCTTAGAAGAAATTTTAGTGTGTATAAATAAAAAGCAAATGCCTGGTCCCTGAATATTTTGGTACAGAGGCTTATGGGAGGCAGGGAAACGAGAACGCAGCATTCATATTTGAGTAGCTTGATTAGGCACAAATTTGGTTTTTGTGGAACATTTTTAAAGGACTTGCTTTACAGAAAAATATTGGCACCAAAGACGCCTTAATTGTTTTCCTTTTTTAAACGTGGTTTTTAAAAAGAATCTCAAAGTTTAACTATTTTGATCTCAAAGTGTCAACTATTTTAGCTTTGTTGCATTACTTTGCAACCTATTTGTACATACCTCTTAAATTAAGCAATTTACTGTTTTCTTCACTGAGTGCAACCAAATGACAAAGAATACATATACAAATAACCTCACACAAAACCCACACTGTTGGGAATGGAACCAGAGCAAGTCATACCTTCTCTCTAGAGGTGTATTTACAAATAAATCAAATTGCAAACAGTTGAAAACACCCTGATCAAACTGAGACTCTCACATGGTGGTGAAATGAACTTACCCATTATAAAGAATCAGGATTCCAACAATCCTCAACTCTTTTTTTTAAGCAAGCTTTTTTGAGATTAGATTCTTCTAAAACTTGTGGTGATGAGAAACACAACCACAAACACCATGTAAATAATAGTGTCCTAACTAATGATTCCTCTCCATTTTATTCTCTAATGTATTCTCTAAGGAAGCGAAGATGTCTCTTAGCTACATTTGAGTCTCCACCTGACACATGACCTCACAGTACAGCCAGGCTCCAGGATGCAGAAGACCCAGAAACTACCAGAACCACAGAACAATGGGAAGTTTACTTTCCGTTTCTTATGGAGTGCTCACCAAGGACCCTCTCATCCCCTAAACTGTGTGTTAACTCCTGAGTATAATCGACTTTAAGAAAATGCCCACTGCACCTCCTGGAATGAACTGAACTGCTCACACAGGGATAGTATGAAGTGTGTCTTTCTCTGGCGTCTACACATTTCCTGTATAAGACCCTTGCACAGAAGGTGAGTCAACAGCCGTATATAAGCAGAACAACATAGGATTTAGAGGGTCTAACAACCATTCACCGTCTCCTGGCAGCTTGATTCCAGGAACATTGTGACCTTCTGTCTCCTTCTCCTTCTTGTGGGGACCCAGGGAAGAAAGGGAAACAGAGGCACAGTGTTCTGGTTTCCGAGGTGGGCAGAAATGGAGGGTTTTCTAGGAGGCAGACCACTTCCTTTCAACAAACTCAGGGATTTAGCAGGTCACCAGGTAATTCTTTTGACCACGAAATCCATCGCCAACATCCTTCTAAATCTATCGGAGGAGACAACCAGATACACTGCCCTCCTCTCTCTCTGAGCTCCAGCTGCAGGACCACCTGGGGAAGCAAGAGCTGCCACCCAGACAAGGCTGGCTGTCTTCTCTGGGCGGTGCACTTCCTGGGCCATTTTGAACCTCCTGCCCTTATCTAAGGACTGCTCCTCCTGGAGACCCAGCAAGTCCAGGATGCACCTACTCTTGTCCTACTGGAGTCCTGATGTGGTGGAGGCCTGGTGGGAAGGGACAGGGTCTTCTTCCCTTTCCATTGTACTTAAACTTCTTCTTAAAGACTGCAGAAGGCAGGCGGCAATCTTACCTATTATTAACTTTGCACCCATTTCCACCCCCTTGGCTAGAAGGGCCGCTGGGTTTTTTTTTTTTTTTTTTAAATTTAAAAAGTGACCTCCCATCCTCCCCTCCATCCTGTTTGAAGCACTGCCGTGGGAGTTGGCTGACCCGAGCTGTGTGCGCTGCCAGCCCGTGGACCCCCCGGGCGTGGGCGTGTCGCGTGTGCACCTGGGCGGCCGGGCGTGCGTCTCTGGGCGAGACCCATTTCCCCACAGCGCAGCCGTCCCTGGGGACTGCGTTTGAAAGGCGGGTTGAGGGTGCGGGAGGTTGAAGGGAAAGAAAAAGAAGACAGAATTAGGATTTGCCGGGGCGCCTGAACTTTTCCACCTTCCCTAAATGACCTTTACGAGCCCCTGGCGGCGAGGAAGGTCAACGATATCGATCGGGGCTTCCTCGGGTTCCACGGCCCCGCGTTCGGCCGTGCAAAATGAACTATTAGTGGACGCTATTGATCGAGCCGCGCTCGCGGCCTCGCCCCATTCACATGTCCGCGCGTAATGAATTCGTCCATTTAAAAACATTACAGGGAATATTGGAGATTGACTGCCAGAGGAAGTGACACTTGACCCTGGCATCCCGAGCCCCGGAGAGGCAGCCGCCGCGTTTCAAAATAGCAGTCCCTGAGCAGCGCCGCGCGGCGGTGACCCTCTGGGTTCCCTTCCTCGTCCCCCCGCCCACCCCTCCGCCTCGCACGCCGCTTTCCCGGGTCGACAACACCTTCCCGCAGCCGCGTTTCAATCAAACTCACTGGGACGGCACCGAGCAAGCGCCAGGGACAAGAAACACCGCGCCGGCGACAACGCGCGAACAAGCCGCGCCGCGCTCCAGCGCCCCCCGCCCCCCACCTCCCAGCCCCCGCGCCCTGCGCGCTGGAACCCTCATCCAGTCCCCAGACCGCTGGGAAAGTCGAGTCCCAGTCTCCTCGCAGGGTCGCGCCCGCTCCCGAGTCCCCCAGCTCCCAGCTAGGCGGCTGAGAAGCCCACACGCCCGGACCAGACACTCTGGGCCTCTTGGCCTTGGGGAGTTGGAGGTGGGGGACTGGGAGGGGGAGGACAGGGACTGGGAAGAAAGGGCAACGCGCTCTCCAGAGCGGACCCAGAAACCGAAGAAGAAAAGAGAGGGAAAAAGAAAAGAGCCAGGGAGGGGAGAAAGGGATCGCGCTTGACCCCGCCCTCGGGTCCCCGCGCCCCTGGCCTCCCGCGTCCCGGGCAAGGTCGCGCTTCCGAGGCGCGGGCAGCTCGGAGACTTTGGGGCGCGCAGTTAGGGCACCGAGGACAGTCACAAAACATACTCGAGGTGCCTAACTGGGCTTCTTAATTTTGAAGCCAGGGTGGGCGGGTGTGGCCGAGGGCGCGCAGGGCCAGCCGGCTTGGGGCGGTTTCCTTCGGGGCTGAAACCGGCAGCGCGGGCAGCCCAGGCCGCTGGGCCTGGAAGTCCGGCTCCTCTTTTTGTTCTGGCTGAGGGCGGTAATTTAACATAAAATGCTTATTAGAATCACTGCCGCTGCGACACGAGTTTCTTCTTGTTTTGCCACCAACTAACAGGATTAGCCAACAAGAGCGAGATTTCAAATTAACCATAGAAATTACAAATTGCAATTCATTTAGCTGCCCACTTATGACATTAAAAAACATAAATAAATGAATCTGTGTATTCGGAGGGCGGAAACGCCCCCGAGGAAGCATTCGCAGTTGAACTCGGGCCTCTGGATCTGAGAGGCCAGGCTTTGGCACCGGCGAGCGCGGGCCGCTGCGGAATTTGCACCGGCCTTCGAAGGCCCAGGAAGACGCAGTTTGGGCCCAGAGGCTCGTTCGGGGGAGCTAGGAGAAGGGATGCATCTGCGGAGCCCGAGCATTTTTAGCACCCGAATTCTCCCTAGGAAGGGATGGGGGTGGAGGGGACGAAGAGTGGGACGCGGAGGCCGGTCTAGGGGAGAGAGCGCCGGCTCCCGTTCGAGCTTTTCCGAGGGAAAGGTATAAAAACCACGCGAACGTGATGTGCAAAATTCCGGGGAGGAGGCGACTCTCGTTTGGTGCGTCGAGTGCAAGGAACGAGATGCTGGCGAATGTTGGCATGAATTTAGAAGTGGCCCTCGCCAAGTTATTCCAGGCCATTTTCACGGGCATCTCTTGCCTTTCGGTGGGGGGTGGCGGGGGCGCGGGAGGAGCCGGCCCTCCACCTTGCGGTGCGGAGCAGACGCGTGGAGCCGCGATGGACCTTAGTCGCGGTTTCTGCGTTGAACTATTTGCGTCACGGGTACTCAGAAACCTAGAGAGTGGCCCGAGCAGGAGACGGCGGGAGGCCTGGTTGGTGCAGGAGCCGCGGGTCAGGGTGGGGGAGCGGAGAGGCAAGCCCGCTCTGCTGGGGAAGGAGGTCGGGGTCAGGGGTTCTCGATCTTCCCCCCTGGGCCAAACACTACTCAGAGATAAACGCTGACCACGTTTCGCACTCACCAGTTTTACTGTTTCTGTTCCGGAGATTTCGTTCCTAAACTAGATCGCCTTTGGTCACGGACACGCGCTTTTTCTCCTCTCCTGGCAGCCGGGACCAGGCCTCCCGAGGTGGGGGGTGGGCTGAGGTGGGTGTTGCCCCACCCTGTTCGCGGTCGGCAGGGGGCGCACTGGGACATTCTAGCAGCGCCGACTCCATCCCAGGTGGACCCCAGCGTGCTGGGGTGGGTGGGAGAGTCTCAAACTTCTCTCCTAGGGGAGTAGCGACCCCACAGGTCGGCCTACGCCCGCAGGCGTCTACTGGACAGCTTGCGCGCCTGCCCGAGGGCACGGAACTAGGGGAACGCGCGCTCCCAGGGAAGGCGGGCGGGCCAGGGAGCTCCGCAGCTGGGCCGGGTGGAGACGCGGGCATCGGGACCCGACCGAGGACGCGCGCACTGTGCGCGCTCCTCTCCGGGCCCGGTGCTGCCCAGGAGAGTCCCCTGATCGCATGTGAGAAGTGCATCCAGCTTCTTTCCGGACTCACGTCCTCCGGCACCCTTCGCTCTTCCCACCACCACCTCTGCCCTAAACTCTTCTCCCCACCACTTCCGCCCGAAACTCCAAGAGAGACAGATCCCGACGTACCTTCTCTCTAGAATGTTCTCTAGTAAATCCCAAACAAGTAGTTTGATTCTCCTGATCCCCATGCCTCCACGAATAACAGTGGTGGGAAAAGGCCAGGGCGAGGGGAGGTGGGTGCAAGGCCAGGAGGGCGCTTGGGGGTAACCGGGAACCCCGCGTAACGCTGGCCACAGCTGTCCCACTTGATCTGACTTTTCTGCCGTCCTGAACCTGCCCAAGGTTGAGCGGAGGCCCACCGAGAGGGCGCCTTCCACTCGGGAAGGTCGGGATGTAGGGCACATTTTTCCAGAAGCTCTGTGGGCCCATGCGGTGACCTTGGCCCTTTGATGGCTCCCAGTAAAAGAGAAGCTTGGTGGACCTCCGCTAGCTGTCCCAACTTGGGTGGCCACTATCCCCCACGGTGCCCAGCCAGATACACCAGCCAGATACATCAGCGCAGTCCTTTCATCTTGGCAAAGGGAATGAGACAGTGGAGCAGGTCAGGAAATTGTTCTCCTGTCCTCCTGGCTCGCTTTATCATCCTTGCACACCAACTTAGAAAATGCAAAGGGGAGTTCATTCTTTAACTCTCTCTGATGATAACTGCCGCTCAGATTCATTCCCCTTTTGCCTCCCCCTTCCTGTGATACAGTCCCCAGGTGCAGAGAGCAGAGAGCTGCTTTTGGCCTTTGTTCAGTTGACAAAGGAGGGAAAGCTTACCCAGCCAGGATCCTGGTCAGTTGGATGGGGTCCCCTGCATCCCCTGAAGGTTTGGGGACTGCTGAGCTGGAACCCTGGCAGATGGGTTAGGGACCTTTCTCAGTTGTGACTGTGTCCTGTTGGGCCCCTGGACTGTTCCCTTGAGGCTACTGGAATTCTTGCAGAATCCTAGCAAAATAATCCTATGCAAAACAGTGTCGTGAGGTAAGGGTTGAGGACTCTGAATAATCCCTCTAAATACACCCTGAGTCAGCTTCCTGGCCACCATTTGGAAGGGTGCACAGTGTCTAAGGATCAGTGGATCCAGCAGCCACCTCTGTCACAATAACTTTCATGAGTGATTGCAGCAGACCTGGTGTCTTTTTAGTACTTTGTGTGGGTAATTGGATTTAATTCTTTTGATGACTCAGTGAATAGGTACATTTATTATCTCCATTTTGCATCTGAGGAAACGGAGACACAAAGTAGCTAAATAACTTTTCCAAGGCCTCACAACCAGTAAGTGCTCTTGATTTGACTGAGGAGCTCTGTCTCCAAAAATACTATCCCCTGCTGCTCCCTTCTGTGTCTGAATGCAGCAGTCAGATCCCCACATGGAGTCCTGCCCTGTGTCTTTGGCTTAAGGTTGTTCACCTCTAAAATGAAAATAATCAGCTGACCCTACCTACCTCTTATGGAATGAAGCCCGGACTAAAAAAGTGGATGAGTACATGGAAAGTATAAATATCTTCAAATGGGAGGTTCTGCTCAGGGGGTGCTCATTCTGTGACCTTGATACCTCTGTCAGATTTGCGTTTGAGTCCTTCCCACTCCAGGCTGTTGTGGCCTTGCCCCACAGAGCAACAGAGCAACAGGGCTGCAGCCATGTAGTGCTTTGCGTTGATGAGTTTTAAACTGTGGAAGAGATCAAAGGATGTCTGTCCTCATTCCACAATGAGTCACCGAGCTGAGTTGAAGGAGAACAAGGCGGAGTCCTATGGGAGAAATAATACTTGACTCAGAGATTTCTGCGCTTCAGGACTCAACATGTATTTTATATGTCTATATTTGAGTCAGGGCCTCACTGTTACCCTGCAGGCTGGAGTGCAATGGTATGATCACAGCTCACCAAACCACAACCTCCTGGGCTCAGGGGATCCTTTCACCTCAGCTTCCTGAGTAGCTGGAACTACAGGCACACACCACCGTGCCCAGATAATTTTTTGTTTTATTTTATTTTTTTAGAAACGAGGTCTTACTATGTTGTCTAGGCTGGCCTCGGACTCCTGGACTCAAGTAATACTCCCACCTTGGTCTCCCAAGGAGTCAACACATATTTAGTAAGCACTTACTGTGGGCCAAGTACTGTACTGCATCAGGTGCACTGGGGGATAATATGCAAATGGTTGGCACCACAGCCCCCCCCCCAAAAAAACTTGCTACAACACTCAGGTTCTTAAGTCAGAGAAGGTGTCCTTAAGCACGGCCTTATGTCTAAATACAACTTAATATAAATGGAACTCTGGTTTCTAAGCAAACAGGCCTATCTAGAACTTTCTGTACTGTACTGATAAAACCTGCTTCTCCTTTCAGTCATTAGCATCTTGTTGGCAGCAGCTGAGAAATGCTCAATCCATGTTTGCAGAGCTGGGCTGCACCTCTCAGGCTGGAGTGTTTCTCATACAAGTGAGCAATATGGAAGATCTGTCCATACAGACAGACATATGTTTATATATTACATATGCGCAAATAATTACGTCCTGTAACCTTTTCACATAAGATCCTTCTTTACACACCTCAGGGATCTGAGGGAAACACTGCTCAGTACAACCAGTTCCCCGTGTGGACATCTCTCCACCGTCACCCACGGCCTACCCTCTCCACCAGAGTTCTGACCCCTGGTGACTGAGAGAAGTTATGCTGTCTCTGTCCCTCACAGTAAGCCAACTGGCCAGGGAAATGAGAATCTCTCCCTCTCCCACCAGCCCAAAGTTACAGGTGCATTATCCATGGATTTAAAAAATCAAGCAGCCGGACTCGGTGGCTCAGCCTATAGTCCCACGCTTTGGGAGGCTGAGGTGAGTGGATTGCCTAAGCCCGTGGGTTTGAGACCCACCTGGGCAACTTGGCGAGACCTCATCTCTACAACAAATCAAAAATTAGCCGGGCCTTGGTAGCACACACCTGTAGTTTCAGCTACTTGGAAGGCTGAGGCGGAAGGATCGCCGGAGCCCAGCAGGTCAAGGCTGTAGTGGCTGGGAGCGGCCACTGCACTCCAGTCTGGGTGACAAAGTGAGACTTCAACTCAAAAAAAAATCAAGCAAGTAACAGGGTACAGAACAGTCTTACCAGTGTTATCGCCAGTGCAGAAACAGGAAGAAATGGAGGCAGTGCTTTCTTGGGCCTTCCTTTGTGCCAGAAGTTGCCTGTGTACACCTCTCCACCATACAGTTTGGGAAATGAAATCCTAGAATGGTTAAATGATCAATGATTAGGGTCCAACCATGGGTCGGGTAGAGGGGAGCCATGTCAGATTATAGCAATAGCCCATACTTGATTAGTATTGTCAGGCATCACTTGCTGCTCTATGAACATGACCTCACAACAAGCCTCAAAGGTCAGTGCTATTCTTATTCTTCCCATTTTGCAGAGTCATTTACAGGGTCAGTGACTTGCCCAAGGCCACACATCTTGCTATGTGGTGGCTTGGCACCTTGATTTGTAACCATTGAGCAGCACAGCCTCTCACAGAGATGTCTGTCTCATTTGACAAGAAAACGCTGCCATCTGATACAGCTAAAGGAGCATAGGTGGGGCGGGGTGGGGGGGCAAGGGAAGGTCCAGCCACCCCCATGGCCTTTGTGGGGGGCCAGCCCCCACGTGGAGATTTAGGGTGTCCCTGGAAAGGTGTGGTGGCGTCGGCGATTATTCCTGGGGAACAAAGGGATTAGACTCCTGTCTAGTGCAGGAGCCGATTCTGCAGGAGAGATAGACATAGA
>CAUYQG010042454.1:0-28234 GCA_963574415.1 Tarsius wallacei
GTGGCCGGGAGCGGCCACCGCACTCCAGTAGTGGCTACAGAGTTATAATAAACCAAAAAAAAAAAAAAAAAAAAAAAAAAAAAAAAAATTTCACTAGTGCTTTTCAAACACATGTATGTGAAAATATGAAAATAACTTTAATTTTGAGAGAGATCAAATTGATTTGTTAATTCGTCTTATTTTTAAAATTTCCTTTTGCTTTGTGGGAAATGAAGTATTTAAACAGATAAAGTTTTGTTCAAAACATAATTTATAACATTTATTAGGTAAGTAAACATTTATAAAGAGTATTTAATGGTGGAAGTATACTTATTAAACTTACCACTGTCATTTAATATTGTTCTGGGAATTTTAGCCAAAGAAATATATAAAGGACAGATCAGTAATAAGAATTATAACTTTTAGAAAAAAGAGATACGATTCTTACTACTTTTAGATGATATGCTTATACCCATGAATAGTAAAGAAAATCAGCTTTAAAATTATTGACATTAGTGAAAACATTCAATAAGGAATCTAGGCAGAAAATAATGTATAATAATTATGTTTATATTCTTACTAGCAATAATCGGAGAATATAATACTGAAAGATTTTCTTCACCACAGTGGCAAAAATAGGAATAAAATTAACAAATACATAAAAAATAATGAAATTTAACTGAGAGGCTTAATGATAGGATGGGTGGGGGTGGGACAAGGGAGGAAAAAAAAAAGAACATGATAAGCCATTTTGAGAGCACTGAACACCACAAAAATATACATCCTCCCTAGATTATATCATGGGTTAAAGCATTGATATAAGGAAAATCAGTATGTTGGTACCAAAAGCAAGGGAAAAGGTGGCTGGGCGGCCAAAAAGTGCCATAACTCTAGGACCAGACTGTTTTAGTCAGGGTTTTCCAGAGAGACAGAACCAATATTTATACACAGATAGGCATGGATATAGATATTTGAGAGGGGGTTATGTGAATTGGCTCACACAATTAAGGAGGCTGAGGAGTCCCAGCATAGGCCGTCTGCCATCTGGAGACCCTGAGATGTTGTGGCATGGGCCAGTCTAAGTCTGAAGGCCTCAGGACCAAGGAAGCTGATGGTGTGATTCTCAGTCCGAGGCAGAAGGCCTGATGTCCAAGGACAGGAGGAGGAGGAGGGAAGAGAGGAGGAGAGGAGGGACAGGGAGAGGGAGAAACACCCTCACCGATGCCTTCAGAAGTCATGAAAGTCGTGCTTTATCACTTCTCTATGTATTTCTTAATCCAGTCAAGTCAATGCCTAAAATTAACTGTCGCCCAAACTTTCAATGGAACAGAATTGAAAAGCCGGCAGATCTGTTGATATTACATAATAAAATTAGATTCCTATCTTACATTATGCTCTAAAATAGATTTCATTTGATTAAAAAGAAAAAATATTAAAAATAAAGAGAAACTAAGAAGAATATTTAGATTGATATTTTTCTGCTTGCTGAGTACAGTAGGACTTACTGCTACTCATAAAAATATGATTATGAATGTTTATATATTTGACTATGAAAAATTAGTCATATATAAGTAAATTCCCACCTCAAGCAAAATAAAAAGATAGCAATGAAAGAATGCTTACAGCAGAGGGTTAAGTGTATGTCTGTCTCTATATCTGTATTTATTTCTAAATCTTCTATGATTTTATAAGAAAAGGGAGAAAACCTTTATGAAAGAAATCTAGCCGGGCTCGGTGGCTCAGCCTGTAATCCCGCGCCTTTGGGAGGCTGAGGTGAGTGGATTGCCTGAGCCCGCGGGTTCGAGACCCGCCTGGGCAAGCGAGACCTCATCTCTATAATAAATCAAAAAAAAAATTAGCCGGGCGTGGTAGCGCATGCCTGTAATTCCAGCTACTTGGAAGGCTGAGGCGGAGGATCGTCGGAGCCCAGCAGGTCGAGGCTGCGGTGGCCGGGAGCGGCCACTGCACTCCAGTCTGGGCGACAGAGTGAGACTCCAACTCAAAAAAAAAAAAAAAAAAACCACCATCCATGGAGTTACAGAATGCCTTACCTACTGACCATAATATTTCACACAGCTTTGCTTATGATTAAGAAATTCACTTTACAGAAATAAAGTGCAACAATGGACCCATCCTGATGAAATTCACTGGACTTGACCATGTTTCCCACCATCCTGAAACAACTGACTTGATCGGACAATGAAATAACCCTTTTAAGGCTCAGCTGCAGTGCCAGCTAGTTGATAATACCTTGCAGAGCTTGTTCTCTAGATGGTTCTATGAATCAGCATCTACCATATGTTGCTGTTTCTCCTATAGCCAGGATTCATGGATCCAGAAATCAAGAAGTAGAAATAGGAGTGGCACCACTCACTATAACCCCTGGTGACCCACTAGCAACATTTTTGCTTCCCTTTCTTATGATCTTATGTTCTACTTGCCTGGAAGTCTTGGTTCCAGAGGGAAGACGCACAAAAATGATTCCATGATTCCATTGAACTGGAAGTTAATACTGCCGCCCAGCCACTTTGGGCTTCTTGTGCCTTTAAATCAATAGAAGAATTACTGTGCTGGCAGCGGTGATTGATCCAGACTACCAAGGTGAAAGTGAACTGCTATTCCACAATGGATGTAAAGAAAAGAATGTCTGGGAAAAAGAGACTCCTTAGGTTCCTCTTACCATACCCTGTAATTAAGGTCAATGGAACACTACAACTTAATCTAGGCAAGACTGCCAATGACCCAGGTTCTTCAGGAAAAAGGTTTGAGTTACCCTACTGAGTGAATAAAACTATGACAGCTGAGATGCTTGCTGTAGGCAAATGGATTATGAAATGAGTAGTGAAAAAGATAAATGCCAACTATAATCACAGAATCAGTTATGAAACAAGGATTATAAGTGTCATTATTCCTTCTTTTGTTATGAATATGTTTATATAAATATATATGGAAGATATATTTGTTTTCTTTCCTTTCTTATCCCTTATCATATAACTTAAGAAGTATTGACTTTATATTTAAGTCAATTGTGATTTTAATACTGGTAACTTTATATCATAGTATTTAAGTTATGAGATATCAAAGAGAAAAGTAAACAACACCCAGGCACTTCATATCCTCTTCTCAGGAAAAGTATGGTTTTGGTTGTACACAAGATAGTTGAATCATGTTAGGTTGAAGTATGACTTTTTATTGTCTTTATTTAAAGATTAATATAGTTTAAAGAGATGTATATGGGTGCCAGATTAACATGGAGTAGAATTGTGATGGTTAATTTTATGTGCCAACTTGTTTAGGCCACAGTGCCCAAATGTTTATTATTCTAGATATTTTGATTAAGGTATTCGAAATTAAATTAAATCAATGGATTTTGAGTGAAGCAGATTGCTCTCCATAATGTGGGTGAGCCTTACACGATAAGTTGAAGATTTAAATAGACAAAAAACTGACCTCCCCTGAGCAAAATGAAATTCTACCAGCACACAGTCTTTGAACCCTTACTGAAACTATTCTCTGGGTCTCCAGCCTAATGGCTTACCCTGACGATTTTTGACTTTCAAATCTCTGTAATTGTGTAAACCAATTTCTTAAAATAAATCCCTATCTATTTATCTATCTATCTATCTCTACCCACATCCTATTGGTTTTATTTCTCTAGAGAACCCTAATAAAAATGGTTAACAAAAATTCAGGATATGGTTGCCTGTGGAAGAATGTTTGCTAGGGGAGAGGCATAAAGGAGTCTAAGGTATTGGCAATATCCTATTTTGTTACCTAAGTAGAGGTACATGCATTTTATATTACTACTATATATGTTTGTCACAATTTTCTGTATGAAGACTGCATATCACACATACATACACGCAAACACAAATTTAATTCAAGCAGTATGAAATAACAGACAACTAGCTATTTGAAAATAGCAAGATAAAAGATATATGTAAGAAATTTATCAAAAGTACATCAGAAAATAAAGAAATGTAAAATATGAAAGATTAAGAAATAGGAACAGGCCAGGCTTGGAGGCTCAGCCTATAATCCCAGCACTTTGGGAGGCTGAGGCGAGTGGGTTGCCTGAGCTGGTGGGTTCAAGACCAGTCAGGGCAACTTGGTGAGACCTCGTCTCTACAATAAATAAAAAAAATTAGCCGGGCATGGTAGTGCATACCTGTAGTTCTGGCTACTTGGAAGGCTGAGGCGGAAGGATCACAGAAGCCCAGCAGGTTGATGCTGGGATGACTGTGTGCCACTGCACTCCAGCCTGGGTGACAGAGTAAGACTCTGACCCAAAAAAAGAAAGAAAGAAAGAAAGAAAGAAAGAAAGAAGGAAAAGAAAAAAGAAAGAAAGAAACAGGAACAAGAGAACGAGAAAGTCAAGTTCCAATAAGAATTACAGAAGGATGCATATAGATAATGATAAAGGAAGAATGTTCAAGAAGACTGTAGCTAATACATTTTTACATAAAAGAAGCAGAATAAATAAAATAAGTGTCAATAAACATATGTGTAGAAAACGTTCTGACTCCATTTGATGCTTCTATGACAGAACACCTGAAACTAGGTAATTTTTATAAACAGAAATTTAGTTCTCACAATTTTTAAGGATGGGAAGTTGCCAATTATGGTGCCAGCATCTTGTAAGGACCTTCTTGCTGTGTCCTCACGTGGCAAAAGGCAGACAGAAGAGAATGAATTCACTCCTATAAGCCTCTTTTATAGCAGCATTAATCTATTTATGAGGACAGAGGCCTCATGACCTCCCCATCTCCAAAAAGGCCCCACCTCTCAACATCGCTGTGCTGGGGATCAAATTTTCAACACATAAATTTGGGGAACACATTCAGACCATAGCATTCCACTCTGGTCCCCAAATTTCATGTCCTTCTCACATGCAAAATGCATTCACTTTAACCCAATAGCTACAAGTCTTAATGTGTTCCAGCATCAACCTCAAAGTCTAAGTCTAGAGTCTCCTCTATATCTGATATAGAGGAGACTCAAGGCACAATTCATCCTGAAGCAAACTGCTTTCCAGCTATAAGTCTGTGAAATCAAACAAGTTATGTACTTTTAAAAATAAATGGTGAGTCAGGCATAAGATAGATATTACTATTTCAAAAAAAGATAAGTGAAAAAGAAGAAAGGAATAGCAGACCCTATATAAGTAAAAAACCCAACAGGGCAAATGACAGCAAATCTTAAGACTTGAGAATAATCTTCTTTAACTCTATGTTCTGCCTTCCAGAGACACTAGAACTCAGCTCTCACACATTGAAGTTGAATGTTTGTTGTTTTCTCAGGCTAGTGCTACACAATGATAACTCTATAATTCTAGGGTCTTGAAGATAGCTTTGCTCCCATGATCCCACTAGGGAGTGAAGTGGGAAACTGGGGAGCCCTAGTGGGAAATCTCTGTGGCGATCCTAACCCCACAGTCCTTCTAAGCGTTGCTTTAGTGGAGGATCTCTGTGGTGGCTTCTCACTCTTGAGGTAATTCTCTGCCTGGGCTTCAAGGCTGCCTGAGATAATCTTTAAAATCCTAGCTGGAGGTAGCCATGCCTCCACAGCTCTTATGCTCTGGACTGGTTTTGGGGGGAGTATCCTCAAAGATCTCCAGAATTCTTCAGGGTCTTTCTCCCATTGTCTTGATAATGGCACCTAGCTTTCTTCTAGTCACATGAATTTTCTTATCAAATGATCACTTGACCAGACTTTGTTTTCTCTCCTAAACATGCTTTTTTACTCTTTACAAAGCCAAGCTGAGAATTTTGCAAACCTTTACATTCTGCTTCCTTTTTTATTATAAATTGTATCTATAAATCATGTCTCTCTTTTTACATTTTGCTATAATCAGTAAAGAAAAGCCACAGAGTACCCTAAGTACTTTGCTGCTTAGAGATTTCTTCTGTCAAATACCCTAGTTCATTTTTCTTTAGTTATTTATAAAGTCTTAGAACAGGAACAAAATTTAGCCAAGCTTTTTGTCACTTTATAACAAGGATTACCTTCCCCCTAATTTCCAGTACCTTGTTTTTTCTTTCAGTCTGAGACCTCATCAGAATGGCCTTTATTGACCATATTTCTATATTCTTTTCACAGTCAATTTAAGTAATGTGTAAGAATACAGATAAGCAATCATTCAAAAGTAGACAAACAGAATGTTGATACAAGGAAAAATTGAGCTAACTTTTTCGGACTTTTACTAAAAGAATCAGTGAAAGATATACTTCTAATTAAAAAATTAATCCTCTCTCAAAGGAGTAAGCTACAAAAAGTGAACAAATAAAATGATACAAAAATAGGTAAATATAAATTTAACTGGTGGTAGAAATGACTAATATGAAAGGTGATTAAAATAAAAGAAAACAAGTTAGCTGTATAGTATTCCATGGTGTATATGTATAACATTTTTTTAATCCAGTCCACCATTGATGGGCACCTGAACTGGTTCTGTGTTTTTGCTATTGTGGTTAATGCTGAAAAAAAAGTTGGAAGTTATGCACTAGATACGCATAATATAGACTGTAGGAGAGTAAATAGCGATACATACACTAAAATCTATATTATTTTGAAGGAGGATAAAACACTGATTAACTTCAAACTTGGTAAGTACATAGGCCAAAATTTTTAGAGAATCATTGATGTACTAGACAGTGCAATTTCCTAAAGTGCAAAGGATGAGAAAAGAAAACTTTATTCAACATAAAGCAAGAAAGGAACAAAGAGATAAAGCAATAGAAAAGGGGAAAATCATAAGGGGAAAAATGTTCATAGAAACATATCCATATATATCAATAAACACAGTACATAATAAACTCTAACTTAAAAATTGAATAGATCAGCACTCAAAAAAATTAATAAAACTGCATAAGATTTAAACATTTAGAAATTTGATCTAATGGATAAACGTGATTCATTCTTTGAAAATTTTGCACCCAACAATAGAAATTAAGCATTCTTTGCAAGCACACAGAAACACATAAAACTTTACCGTATAAGTAATTTTGGAAAAGTATGACAAAAACCATATCTTGCCTGTCCAATACAGTATACAATTTTCTTATTAGGATAACTTGGTTTTGTGTTCAGGAGATAAAAAGAAATTGGTTTACAGTAAGGGATGCCGTTCTCCAGCTTCAGAGAGTCACTAATGATCAGCTCCAACAACTCCTTTTATTATTATACATTGTTAGTAGAGTAAGTCCCTTATATTCAAACAAATTCGGTTCCAAGAGTGCATTTGTAGGTCCAATTTGTTTGTAACTCCAACAAAGTTAGCCTAGGTACCCAACTAACACAATCAGCTATACAGTATCAGCTATATTATCACTGCTTTTATGCTTGCTTCTGGGAAACTTGGACTTGAAATAAAGATACTGTACTACCATACTTTATACAATGCTGTACAGAGAAGTACGCAAAAGCACAACTACTTGCAGAGGATGCACACGTGAGACAATGTACACCAGACACATGAACTAACTTACGTGATTGGACATGTGAATGTATGTTTCAAAGTTTGCAACTTGAAGATTCGTATGTAGGGGACTTGCTGTATATAGGTATGCAAATGATTTTCTTATATTAATCCAGTAATTATATTGTTGAATTCTTTTGGGTTTTCTATGTGAACAATTACATGGTATATAAACTGTTGTTTTCTTTCCTTTCAATTCTTATGCATCTTATTTCTTTTTACCTGATGCACAATTATACCTAAAGTACCTAGTGTCATGCGCACCACTATTTGTGCACCTCACAGACAAACTCATACACTGATAGCAAACACTACATTATTCCTAATTTTCAAGGCAAAACTTTTAATGTATCATCAGGAAGAATATTGTTTATAATGGGTTTTTAGTAGATTCCCTTTAACAGAATAAGGAAGTTTTCTTCTATTCTTAGTCTATTATGAATTTTCCTTTTTCATGCATGATTATTAAATGCTAACACTCTTTTTATCTTCCATCTATTGAAATGATCATAAGTTTATTACTTAATTTACTATTGTGCTAATTATAATAACATAAATAATTTTTGTATACCAGTTTGGAAATCTACACAGATAATGTGAGAAAAGTTGAGCTAAATCTAACTGGGTCAAGATGCATTTGTTTATGCATACATATATCATTCTATATTTATATATAAAGTGTATGTGTATGAGCATATATGGATATGTTCATACCGCATAACATAAACACTGCTGATTTGATTTGTTGTTATTATGTTCAGAATTTTAAAATCTATGTTAATGAGTGAAATAGACCTCTCTCCTCTTCCATACTTTGTTTGGTTTTTGTATCAAAGTCTCATTGGACTCGTAAAAAATTACATGTTCCAATCTCTTTATGTTTGCTAATTTTTGTACATGAACTCTCAGATCTGAGAGACATTTATAAAAACCTGATCAATTTTTCTTTGCAATTTTGTCAATTTTTACTGTATATATTTTAATGCATTTTTATTAAACATTTGCAATTTAGAATTGTTAGATCTTTCTGTTGAAATACATAATTGAATATTATGAAGTAACCACTCTAATCCCTATACTATGCTTTTGCCTTAAGGTTTACTTTGTCAGATAATACTATGAATTTATAACTGACACCAGCTTCTTTATTTACTATTTGGTATATATTTTGCATCCTTTAATTTTCAATGCTTCTTTGTGATTATGATATATGTATTTTTACTTATATGTACCTTTAAAAAAATATACCCAGAAGAACTCAAATCACTCTATGAAAAAGATACCTGCACACGTATGCTCATTGCTCACGATAGCAAGAACATGGAACCAACCGTGCTGCCCATCAAAAGAGGACTGGATTTTAAAAATGTGGTACATATACACAATGGAATATTAAGCAGCCATAAAGAAGAACAAAATCATGAACTTCGCGGCAACCTGGATGGAATTAGTCAATAATACCGAGTGATCTTTCACAGAAACAAAAAAACTGAGTATCATGTGCTCTCACTCATAAGTGGACCTTGAACAACCACCACAATACTATAAGAAAAGGATTGACTGTAGTGGGAAACTGCAGAGGGGAGGAGGGGCAGGGAGGCGGGATTGACAGTAGTGGAAATCTGCCTGGGGAAGAGGGGCACACTTCATCAACAAGGGTAACTGCACAGTGAATATTTGTATACCTAACCCTGAAAAGTACTCCATAATTTTAAAATGAAAAACTTTTAAAGTTTAAAAAAGAAAGATCCAGCCTCACAATTTTGAGTTTTGAATTTAGAACATTTATATTTATTATGATTGCTGATGTGATTGGAATTATTTCTACTATTTTATTCAGTAGTTTAAATCTTCAGCTTTTTCTGTTTTTCTCCTTCCCTTTATCTTCAAAAAGTACAGCTCCTTCACTTCTCTCATTGTTTCCTGATATATGTATGTTACACCTTTTAGTTATTATCTACGTGTTTCTTAACCTTCCTTTCAGAAGAGAGTGGAGGAAGCACAATATTGTTAAATTCTTGGTCTTCTAGTGATGTGTTTTTCATAATTTCTTCAGAGTCAGCATCTTGCAAGCTCAGTTGTGCATTTCAAAGAGTGTTTGTTGTATTGCATCCAGCATTTCTGAGTATTTGAAGTGGAAGATTTCCAGGAAATCTAGTTTGCAAGGTTCCCAGACAGAAAGTCGCATTATCTAGAAGACTTCACAACAACTTGGATGGATTTAGAGTCCATAATACTCAGTGATCTATCCCAGAAACAAGAATTGAGTACCACATGTTCTCACTCATAAGCAGAACCTTAACATTTATCATAATACTGTAAGAAAGGGATTGGCAGTAGCAGGACACTGCTAGGGGAGGGAGGGGGTCACATAACATCAATAAGGATACCTAATCTCAAACCAGGCAAAGTGGGGACCAAAGGGAGGCCCAAACTTTACCTGTATGATGACCACTATGTACCTAATCCTGAATTGTACCCCACATCTTTAAAAGAAAAAGAAAATGAAACATGAGAGAAAAGAAATCACAAGGGGGGAAAAAAAGAGAGATCTGCACCTCAGCCCAATCTTTTCCCCCATTGGGTTATGGAATTATACTCAACTCACTTAACCTCTCTTAGCTTTCTCACCTTCAAGGTTATAAGGCTGAAGAAGGTGATCTGGTACAGTTCTGGATTTCTTTAACATATGATCATGTGACTTATATTCATTTAACTGATAGACTACTCTGCAGTATCAAATTGAATGTCCTTTTTGCTTTGTTTTGTTTTCTGAGGTTTTAGTAAATGCTAAAAATAATTACTTACCCTCCTTTAGGGTCTAGAGCTGACTGTACATTTGGGAAGTCAGGAAACAGTCTGTTCTTAAAGTTGTGCCAAGTTATGTGAATTTGACCAAGTTGCTTAAAGCCTGTTTACCTTTACTTCCTTCTCATTGCTGTGGAAGTTATTGCTTTAAAGTAAAATGTATATAAGTAATACTGGATTAAAACATGGCTGTCCAGTCTGACTGTGAATAGAAAGTGAGGACAAGAAAAGAAAGTAGGAAGAAAACAGGAGTTTCAAACTGCCTATTGGTACTGGCAACCCCTTCTTTCAATTTCTCTTGTTGAATTTTAGGTAAAAGTGAAACAAAACCCAGCATTTTAACTCTATCCTTGACGCAGAGCCATTTATGGAGAGGAACTATCAAGATTGTAATCATGCAAGGAGCACAGTAGCACTTCTATGGACAGTACCGGAACACTGTTGACAAGGTGGGCACCAGTAGAATCAACCTGGAAATGGGTTCACTTCATTAGAATTAAGAAGGTCAAGCTAGAAGTGGAATGGGCAGTGATCACCCCTTTCACTTTTGCTCAGAAGAGCTTTGCCTTAATGATTATAAGACCTGCCCATTTTCATTGAGGTCCCTAGCATCTGCCCCTACTCTCTTGTTTCTCCTCCACGTACAAACAATGACATGGTCTCAGTTAGAGTCTACTACAGACTGGTCTCACAGGGAGCACTAGAGGTTGAGTTGTTCACAGAATTCTTCCACCTTGAAGCATGGGGATTGACTATAAGAAGCTCTGTGTCCGTCAGTCACTGGCTATGAACTGCTCCTTGGGGTGAGGGCTGTAATTTCCTATGACGTGGCTCCTGTTTCAGGGCACTTCTCCAGTGCACTGGGTAGCTGCAAGCCTTTCCTGGAGCATTTCCAATACCCAGGGTGGGAGTGGAGGAATGCACCAGCTGATTTATCGGAGTTTAGTTAGGGACCTACAACGTTCACTACAATTTCCAGGCTTCATATTCTTTTTGCAAAGCCTGCACACATTGACCCTGCCTGCATAGTGAAAGCAGCTCCATGAACAATGTACTAAAAACTACAATTGGCTTTCCAAATCTCTTAACATTTTTTTTTTAAATTTGCCCTAGGTAGAGTTTGTTGTAAACGTCTCAATAGTCAATACCTCTTTATAGTTTGAAACCATATATTTAGGCTGAAGAGAACAAATAAAAAAAAAAGAGAGAGAAGAATGTGCCTAAAAACTCCTTTCAGAACTGCAGTTCCACCACAGTGTTTTGCTGTCTTATTTCAAGCACCACTATTTGAACCTCATTGAAAAAACAGAGCTAATCTCAAACTTCCTATGCCTTGCAAAGGGCAGAATAGTCTTTATAAGGAAAATATATTTGCATCAGGATACACACATACCCAGTCAATTTAATTAAGCACAGCAAGATCTTTGTCATCTGAGTTTAACCATACTGAACTGCCAAATAAATTCAATATACAACAGGGTAATGTTTGTCACTAATACTAGAGTCATAAAATATGTCCCACTGTGCTGTAGCCTAGATATAAGACAACTTTTAGATATGGTCTTAGGAAAGTAAAAATAGATGTATATGTATCAAAGTTGCAGAGCTTCTGGTCTTTGTGAATAAGAATAATAATTCTTCATATCAGTACAAATGAGAGATTCAGATTTAAAAACACTTTTAAGCACAATTGAGAAAAGGTTGCCTTTTTTTTTTTTTTTTTTGAGTTGGAGTTTCATTCTGTCATCCAGACTGGAGTGCAGTGGCCGCTCCCAGCCACAGCAGCCTCGACCTGCTGGACTCCAGTGATCCTTCCGCCTCAGCCTTCCAAGTAGCTGGAACTACAGGCGGGCGCTACCATGCCCGGCTAATTTTTTGATTTTTTGTAGAGATGAGGTCTCACCAAGGTGCGGGATTACAGGCTGAGCCACCAAGCCCAGGATGCCTTTTTTATTGTACTTGCAGATGTATCAATTTTCTCTTAGACGTTGGAGGAACCGGTAGCATCATTTCTGGGAGGCAAACTTTGTGGCTGAGAAAGATGAGTCATTCAAAGACTTTCAGCTTTTTTTTCTTTTTGTTTTTTGCTTTTTAAATTCTGAACCATGAAAATATATGTCCAATAGTTATTAAGAGTGTTTTGCCCTTCTGTGATTCCTCCAAACATCTGGATTTTGACTTTTAGAAGCATGCTTAAAATGATTTTATATTGATAGTTAGAGTTGGGGATAGACATTCATTAAGGAATAAGTATAATGACATCATAATTCATAAGCGACTTATTATTTATATGCTGGATATTTTGCTAAAAGATTTAGGTGCTTTTGAAATGTAATGCTCCACACAAAACATGGAATAAGTAATGATATTTTCCCAAGTGTACAAATGAGGGAATTAACACTTATGAATAAATAGCTTATCTGACTGAAATCTCATAGCTAGTAAGTGACTGGTAAAACATTTTACTGTCACTCAAACAGTCTAGCTATAAAGCCTTACAGCTAAAACCAAATTAGTAGACATTGTCCATTCTGAGCCCTTCTTTTCTTTAACATTCATTGATAGGCACGAGTTAATACTTTTTTAATCATGCATTGTCTTTCAAGTTAACATTAAGAAGTCTGATACCAGTGACTGTCATACTGCTGGGATGGTTCTAGATTAGAACTAGAGTATCTAGTCCTTTCAGACATACCCCCTGGGTTAACCTTTTATGCCAGAGGATGGTCTAACATTGAGGGAAGATTCCTTTCTTTCATGTTTTCTCTAAAATTAATTTTTTGATCTACAAACTTCAAAGCCATGTAACTAACCCATGGATATTTAAACTTCTAAGAGATCATTGGGATTTGTGAGAGAAATGGAATAACACAATCTTCACTTGACCCAGTTCATATCATTATTGTACATTTTTCAGAAACTCACCTAATTTACTTTCATAAATATATGGGTATATAACCAGTGTTAACCCATAATTGGAAGGGGAAGAAGAAACTTCTTAGACATCATTGACTAATGTGCTATCTACTCTGATTCTGAAATTGACAATTACTTCAGCAGACCCACCCAGACCCACCTGCTAAAAACATTCTGGTCTACTGTCTTACCTCTCCCAGGTGAGAAGAACCTGCTCAGCCCTCCCTCTGTATTCAACCACAGTCCCTGACCACCTAGATCTAGGAAAAAATGTAGAGTCTGTTTATATTGTTCCCTCGTGAAATAAGTTAGAGATACCAATAATGAGACCTTTGGAATTATTCAGGAAAAGTATGATAGTACCTGATGTAGGACAATGGCAATAAGGATGGAGAAGAAAGGGGATACATTGTGGATACTTAAGGGGTAAAATCTATTGGACGTAAATATAGTTATAGGACAAGATGACTGAGGTAGAACAAAAGTCCCAAAACTACCAGATTTCCCAGTAGAATAACTGAGTAGGTAATTGGTGCCATCCATGGAGGCACTAAGGAAGCTGAGGTTTTTGACTGTTGATTTCGACTTTCGTTCGGTTTCACTTGTGTTTGGTTGTTGTATATTTTGGTGAGTTCGAAAGTGGTTAGAGTGAGATGGCTCATTTCATTTGAACTAAAATAAGTGCTAACTAACCAATATTTTGTTTCCCTTTCTTGGTTTCTACCCAAGTCTTTGTGGTTCTCTAAACAACACAAAGAGAAAGACCCCTAAAGCACTCAGAAGACAGAAGTCCTGAAATCCTTACAGCCAAAAAGTTTCCTGAACCTAAAGATCACCAACTGGCAACATCAAACTGACTCTACCCCTCATAGCATCAATATATTTTTTTCATATACTTTTAGAATTAGTTGCCAAGGTTTAAAAGTAGGGATGTTTTATTTTAAAATAAAATTTTTGTCTTCTATATTTAAGAAACTATGAATACAGATTCCCACACAACATTGTCAGCTGGAGGCAACTCTGCAAACAGGGCATTTGCTCTTTATTAATCTACTGCCTCCTCCCCCAGCTTCAGTTTGGTAGTTTACCTGCCTGGCTCCCCAAGACATTCTATTTTAAATCCCCTGCCTTAGGCAAAAATCCTTGACTAGCTCTATAACTCCTTCTCCCCTCTCTAAATATTATCCCTCACCCCACTCCCCCAGGTTTGTACTAACTGCCTCTAAGGACCAACTAAAGTAAAGAAATAATTTTTTCTTAATTACAAAGTGAATATTATTCTATCTTGACCCACCGAATGCTGGGTAGGTACCAGTACTGTTTCATACTCCCATGGTGGTCCCAAACCCTCTCTCCACCTTTAGTCAACATTAAGACCTTAATTAACAGTGTCCATGCCAAAAGAGATTTGGTATAGAGAGAAAGGTGTAAAATAGGTACTGTTCAGGTGTTCCATGCTGGGAGCCCCTGGATTTGAACCAGCCCTCACCCTGAGTGGACCTCTTATTACCTGTTCTTTCCTATCTTATGCTGATTTCATCTCTTAGACACCTAGGCCTAACCTTACAGGTTAGACATTTTAATCTTAATCTGTCCTCCCATACCAAACACTTCATTCAAAATGCAGAATGTGCTCTTGGTACCTGTTATCTTTCAGTGTCTTCCTGCCCCATTAAAAACACTAGACATTGAGCCTACTACTTATCTCGATGATTCTAACAAGAAAGATGGGATGCGAGTTGTAGCAGAATTATCTGGTTTAGGGAGGAGTCCCAGTGAAAATATTCATTATATTTAGCCAGTCTTATTGCCAGAAATCTCTTGGGTGGGTTGAGACAGAGAACATACTTATAACTACTGGCATATCTGTTCACTGTCTTAGTCCGTTTTTGCTACTATAACAAAATGCTACAAAGTGAGTAATTTATAAACAATATAAATTTATTTTTCACAGTTCTGGATGCTGAGATGTCCAGGATCACAGAAACAGCAAATCCAGTGACTGGAGAGGGCCTATTTCATAGATAGTGTTTTCTCATGATGTTCTCAAATTATAGAAAAGATGTAAGAGACTAATGCTGTGTCCTGATTTCTTAGAAAAGATAGAAGGGCCAGTCAGCTCTCTGAAGCCTTTTCTATAAGGATATTAACCTCATTCACGAGAGTGGAGTTCTCATGGCCTAATCACATCCCAAAGTGAAAATTTCTTATCCGGTATTCTTAAAGAACCTCAAGTGATAGTTTGCTGGAGTTTCATGAGACTTATAGACTCATTTTGTGTCTGCCTCTCTAATAAATGTCTAGAGCAGTGGTTCCAACCTTTTTGGCATCAGAGACTGGTTTCACGGAAGACAATTGTTCCACATTTGGGGGATGGGTAGATAAATGGTATGTGCAGTCAAACCTCACTGCTAATGTCAATCTGAATTTGCAGAATCTGAATTTGCATCTGCTCCCCAGCACTAGTATCACCCCTTCAGCTCCACCTCAGATCATCAGGTACTAGATGCTCATAAGGGGTGTGCAACCTAGATCCCTCATATGTGCAGTTCACAATGGGGTTCGTGCTCCTATTAGAATCTGCTGCTGATCTGACAAGGAGGCGGAGCTCAGGGAGCAATGCTAACAAAGCAGAGCAACAGTAAATATAGATGAGGATATGCTCACACGCCCAAAGATCACCTCCTGCTGTATGACCTGGTTCCTAACACACCACAGACTGGTACTGGTCCTTTGCCCAGTAGTTGGGGACCCCTGGTCTAGAGAATTTCCATATATGTCATAGACCATAATCTGAAACATCCTTTCATTAAAATCTGGCTATGCAGTAAGACGTTGACCCTCAGTGCTTTACTCTTTGATTGCTTCTGTTTTTAATTTAAACTTTAAGAGTTTTTGACTGAGTTAAGTCATTTAACAACATCATATCTGTAAAATGAAGGTAGAATACTTGCCCTGACTACTTTCCAAAACATATCAAGATGGGAGGTTCTTTTAAAATTTGAAATATGAGGAAAGTACTGGCTATAAACAAAAGATTCTAGATGCTTCGTATAATATGCAATAAGGTAGAAGTTCCCAAATTTGCATGATCTTAAGAATAGTTTAATTTTCTTATTAAAAAATACATATTCCTAAGTCCTATCATCAGAAATTTTGGTTCAGTAGTCCAGAGAGGAGGGCCAATATATGTAGTAACTGCCCAAATGATCCTAAGTGCATCAGTCTGAGAAACTAGTTTGCAAACTAAGCAATGGAATTTGGTGCATGCAAGGGAGTAAACTCAAATTCTACCTCCCATCACTAATTTCATTATATCAAATAGCACATCTATACTATTATTGTTACTACAAATGACTCATTGCAAGTACTTCTCGGTCACGGAGCTCCCTTCCTCCTGACAGTTTATTTAAAACATGAAACTAAGTCGATAATATGAGCGATACCATCTACAAAAATATGTGATAAGCTAAAATTTGAGACTTCCAACACAATGAATTCTTTTTCTTAATCACTTTACAATCAAGAATTTGTCCCTTCTTGAAAGTTATGTTATATTTTGTTTGAACTTTTATCCCCAAGATTAGCAGAAAAGAATGAGTCACTAAAAGATGTCATCCAGTAACTATTTCATTCTAAAGTTGTGCTATATTAGGTTCCTAAAAGGTGTGGCCATGAGCTGAACATTACTTTTTGATGAATAAAGAGCCAATGTTAACTTCTTATGTTTATGTAAAGTATCCATGACTAAAACAACCTTACCAGGCCATCTATGTACCTAATTAAAACCATTACCTAAAGACTCACAGGTGGAGAGCACAACTACATACACACGTGGATTACTTAATTAAATTTTTTACCTGGGAGTCACAACCAGCTGGATGAATCCTCTTAAACCTCCTTCAGAGAAACAGACTCATGAGTGCCGTTGCCAGGTAAGATTCAGACTGAATTGTTTAGAGAATTCAATTAAATAAAATTGCCAATTTGAATATAAAGTACTGTTTTAGTTACAGGGTAGTAAACCTCCAGATCATATGATCTCTAATGGTTACACAACTGATGAAAACATCAGTTTATTTAAGATAAATCTGTGCTGAATGATCACGAATGGGAAACTCAAGTACACTCGAGACACAGCCTTTACTTGAAGGTTGACAGAAGGAGGATAAACAGATGCTTGCACGATGACCTGTGATGGCACTGTCACAGGTAGATTGGACAGACTATACATCCAAGTCAATCAGCATGTGCTAAGAATTTGTTGTTCCATTTTCTTGTCATTTTTCCAATGTGATTGGAGCTCAAGAGATTTAGCCCTATAAACATCTCTCCCACTATTAATAACCAGAGCAAAAAATGTGTAACACAATATGCTATCTAGAGATCAGACTGTTTTGTTAAAACTTCAAAAACAATAATGTTTTCTTAGCAAAGGACAGCACATCTTTGAACACTTGAACACAATACCATCTGATTTGCACTCAGGCTAATTACGGTATAATTTCAGCTCCAAGAAGTTTGATCTTCCTAATTTATCTGCTTTAACAGGAAACCAGGAGGACTCATGATCAATATTTATAAAATAGTCTGAAAATTGAAGAATAAGCAATGATAACTACTTTATTCATAAAAGAAATACGTTTTTAAGTAAATTACCATGGTTGCCAGACTCCAGTTAAATAAAACTATCAATAGATACAAAGAACAAATTCTCAAAACAGTTAAATTGCTCAGTGTTTGCATGAAAAATCATGTCTATTTTGCTCTACAATGAAAATTAGAAATTGGCAATTTTAGATAAAAGGCAGCTAAGACCTACATCAGGAAGCCTATCTACTGTACCTTTTTTAAATAATAGGGACAGATGTTGTACATCACAACTCCAGTGAACAGAATGCTTTTGTCCCTCAAAATTTATGCTACAGCCTATACTCCCGAGTGTGGTGGTATTGGGAGGTAGGACTTTTGGGAAGTAACTAGGTCATTAGGTTGGAACCCTCATGATTGAGAGTAGTACATTTATAAGTGATAATCTCTTTCTCTTTCTCCCCACCATGTGAAGATACAAGGGGAATACAACTGTCTTTAAATAAAAAAGAGTACCCTTACCAGACACCAGCTGTACCAGTGCCTTGATCTTGAAAATTTTCCAGCCTTCATAACTGTGAGGAAAGCATTGTTGTTTAGGCCATTCAGTCCATGGGATTCTGTTATAGTAGCCTGAGCTGTTTCATACAACAGTGCTCTTCATAGATCATTTTCTTGGGAATGATTGTGAGATGCTCATAAATGTTGAAAACGACATATAACAATCCCACAACTAAAAGAGGTCCCGAAGACGGTTTCAAAGAAATTCAGAATCAGAGTTCTGTTTCACACTTTATCTCCAGTCCTTAATGACCAGGAGAGTCAGTTATATGACTAAATGCCTCCTATCTCAGCTTCCTCAGGGATTCAGTGAGAAGAATGTGCAATGTATCTTTAGGGTTACCATGGAGATGAATCAGGTAATGCACAGAAGGGCACAATCTTAACTTTGTTTCCTTTACCATGATTTTTCTGCTAAACACTATCAGCATCTGAAATGTTAGCCCTTGTTTTAATTTAGCCTCATAATTCTTCTCTCCTCTCGCCCTTTATAACTACTGTGCTGGCCTTCCTACTTTATGTTACACAGTAAATCCTCACCTAATGTCGTTGATAGGTTCTTGGAAACTATGACATATAATGAAACCATTTTTTTTCTTATCAACAATTTTGAAGGAAACAATGCTATTCAAGGACCTGCTGAATGTCATTTTGCTTCAAGTCACAGTTTCCAAGAACCTTTCAACAACATTAAGTGAGAACTTACTGTATAGGGCTTCCTTTATTTTCATTTTCTATTTCCGCTACATAACCACCAGCCCTTGCTTCAGTACAGTACCTACCTCTGAATTTACTCCACAACTGCTCACTGATAAAATACTAGTAGAGGGGAGATGTGGGCTGGTCAGGCAGTTTTTACACTTATCCAAGAAGTCAGATCAAAGGTGTCTCCCCATAGAAGGGGCTAAACTATGGTTGCCGGAGTAAAAGGCATTGGAGCAGAATTGTTTGTCTTTTCAACATTAGTAGTGCATCAGAAATTTTTATTGGAAGTTTCACAAGCAAAGAAATTCCCACTAAACCACCAGGAAGTTTGGAGTAATAGCCTATTTCCAAATCTGCCAGATCATTGAGTGAATTGGAGCAAATCTCATTGACCCTTCTCACTTTCTGATATAATTTTTGTATAGTTATTTTCGTCACAATCATAGACAAGCCTAACCTATGGAAACATCACTCAGTATATACCTGGCATCTATCTCCCCTCATCAACCTTCTTTCAGACTTGAGAGAGAAATAGTTTGAAATTGAAAACAAACAACAAATTGCATATTCTTAAAATTATACACCCTTCAACAACAAAACATTATAGTACACCTCTAGGACAGCAAGGGTAACAAAGAGGAGTGTCACCCCAGCCAGCTGAGTTCATATTGCCTTCCCCCTGCCTCCACTCTAAGCCACCAATGCCCTACAACAATCAAGCTCATTAATTTGGTGAATGTCATTGTTTTTCATGAAAATCCTTCTATAAAACATAGAATAGACATTTACTCTTACATAGTTCCCATTTTTTCAAAAGCCTGCCATGAGGAGAAGGGAGCTTAGTAAGAGAAAGGGCAATGAAGTTGCTTACAAAGAAGATTATGAAATGCTTACTAATGCGTTTTTAAAAAATGCTGAATCCTTAAAATAATTTATCTTTTCATCTACCTACACTCAAGTTGTTTCTGCACTTTAAGATATACAGACAGAGTTCACAAATCCACGGGTTAATTCACTCTTAGTGAACACTAAATCTCAACAAAGGAGAAAAAAAGTTTACTGTCTTATCCCAAAAGAAGTATGAGAAACTATTTTTCCTTATTAAAGCATAAGAAAAAATAAAACTGATCCAAGAGCCCAGAGGCTATTTTTATACATGAAAAAATATATGCTTTAGCCAGGATTTGTAGCATCAGTAATTCCCTTTGGAAACCAAATTTCCACCCTGTAATAGTGTTCATTATTTAGGACTGAGTCAGAGTGAATGTTGATGACTTTGAAACACAGCTGGCTAAAGAAGTGTGAGGAAGCCTGTGTGATCACCAACATTTAGATGGCACTCACAGTCCTAAATGAGGGCCTCCCAGCAACACTTCCTGGGTGCTGGTGACTCACAAGCAGCTACAGCATTTCCATGCCTCTAAAGGGAAGAGAATGGGCTCCACCTTGCTAGGAAGAGAAATCTGACAAGGAAGCTTAGAGCAAGCTCCCCACAAGACCATTCTTTCAAAGTGAGTCACCCATACTCCCTGGGTGCAGATAAAGCTCACCGGAAAGACCATTCAAACTTCCAGCCAGCAGGAACCATACAATCCAATTGGCTCCCTGAACTCCCGTCATCAACTTCCCTCTAAACCCACTTTTATTCAAATCTTTTAAGGCAAAGAATATACCTAGCCATCATTTCCAACCTTCTCTCCTTTTATGGTATCATTAATTCCATATATATTTAAGTATCTATTAAGTGAAGACACTGTACTAGGCCTTTGACAAAGAATGATTAACAGGAAAGAAAAACGATGACCACTACCAAGATTCTACTTTCTTGAGGCTTGTGGGAAAAACAGAGAAAAAGAACTGAGGAAAATTCCAAGAAGAAAACAAACAGGCCACGATGATCGAGGCTAATGGGAAGTTTACTCAGGGAAGTCTCATGTTCTAACTTTAAGGTACATTCAAATCATTTTGGGATCTTGCAAAAAATGCAGATTTCAGCAATAAATGCAGTTTAGTGTGTCTGGGGCAGGGCCGGAGATTATGCATGTTTCACAGCCTCCAAGAGGCTGCTGCTGCTGGTCCACAAATCACATTTTTAAAGAACAAGACACCAGGGTTTCTCTATATTGGTGGTTCTCAAAGTTTGATCACCAGACCAGTGGCTGCAGTATTACCTGGAAACCTATTAGAAATGCACATCCAACTGGGCCCGGCTGCTCAAGCCTGTAATCCCAGAACTTTGAGAGACCAAGGCGAGAGGATTGCCTGAGCCCACGGGTTCGAGACCAGCCTCGGCAACATGGTGAGATCTCGTCTCTACAATACATCAAAAAATTAGCCAGACGTGGTAGCACATGCCTGTAATTCCGGCTACTTGGAAGGTTGAGGTGGAAGGATCGCCTGAGCCCAGCAGGTTGACGCTGCTGTGGCTGTGAGTGTGCCACTGAACTCTAGCCTGGGCGACGGAGACTCCAACTCAAAGAAAAATGAACAACAAAAAAAAGAAATACACATCTTCAGTTCCGAACCCAGAGCTACTGAATCAGAAGTTAGGGTGAGGAACAGGAGAGGAAAGATTGCCAGCAATTTGTATTTTAACAAGCTCTCAAGGTAATTCTGATGCCTGCTCAATCCTGTTTGTCCAATACAGTAGTCATTAACCACGTGTGGCTAGTGAGCTTTCAAAATATGGCATGTCTAAATTAAAAGATGCTGTTAGTGTACATTACACACTAGATTTCAAAGACTAATGTAATGTAAAAATCTCTTGGTAATTTTTTGCATTGAATGCATGTTGAAATACTATTTTGGATGTATTGGGTTAAATTAACTATTTTATTAAGATTATTTCACATGTTTTATTTTAATTATTTATATGTGGCTACTTAACATGTTTAAATTCTATGTGGTTATAATAGCATTATATTTCTACCAGGTAGCATTACAATAAACACGAGAACTATTGCTGTAGAATAATGCTTCTCAATTGGGGCAATTTTGCCCCCTAAAGGACATTTGGCAATATCTGGAGACATTTTTGGTTTTCACAAATGGGGCAGGGGTTTTGTGGGTATCCAATAAATAAAGGCCAGGGATACTACTAAGCATCCTAGAATGTACAGGAAGCTCCCTACAGCAAGGAATTATCCAGTCCAAAGTATCACCTGTGCTGAAATTGAGAAATCTGTTCTATTGCAGTGATCCTGCTTATAAGAAACACCTAGGGAGAGTTAAAAATTACTGACAACCCTGGCCTACACCCAGACTAATTAAATTGGACTCTTTAATATAGAAGGCATGGTATAAGTTGTTCATTTTTCTGTTTTGTTTTAAATTTCCCATGGATTATAGTCTGAAGCCAGGGTCAAGACCCTTTGTTCTAGGAGAAAAGATGAAGGCCCCCTCATTTCTTCATCTCTGTGCTGCTAGCATCCACCATGCCAAAACCCCAGAACTGAGCATGTGCATTTCTAGCACGTTTTCAGGTAACGCTGAGGCTGTGAGTCTGGCATTCTCTGGAGCATTTTACATTCCATTCAACATAGTGCCATACATATCTACTCTCCAGATGGCCCAGAGAGCCTCGCTAGACCTGGGCAGTTGCTTCCAGTTTAGAAGAGGACAGTTTCAATACCAACGGTACCACTTCCCTGGAACATGAGGCTGTATTAAATTGACTTCCACATTTAGCTAAGGCAGAAGTAGGTATTTTATTGGGGGCTTGGGGAGTGGTTAAAGGTGTCACATACTCATTTAAGACTTTTCTATTTGTACTTCAAGTGGGAAACAAATTATTGGACCATCTTAGTGAAACCCACTTCATTTGACTATTTAATCCCTGGCAATACATGATGTAAATAACTTTAAAACAAATCTGTACAGATTATAAAATGACACAGATTAACATAATTCTCCCTAAAACTAATCAACTAAGAATGTGGGAGCTAGGAGAAACTGGAGCTTTAAACATTTTACAGGGCCCCTTCTCCATAATTAACTTTTGAAAAACACATATACATAAATCAAAAATAAATAGCCCTATATGATTACACACACACACACATACACACACACACACACACACACACACACACACACACACCATTATCTCGCTAAACACATCACCTACTTTGTTCCAGTCATGCTGGCCTGACTACCTTAGACCCTTTGCTTTAAGACACTTGATCAACATCACCTGAATGCATAACTACCCCACTTTTCCTCATCTTTGTCCAAATGTCATCTCCTGTCTCCCATCTGGATCGCTTTTTCTCAACTCTCTTTTCTCTGCACTACTGTTTTTTTTCATGGCTCTTATCACATTTTAACAGTACCACCTAATATCCTTTTTCTCTTTATTGTCTACTGTCTTTCTCTCATGCTGGAATCTTAGCCCCATGAAGGCAGAAGTCTGTTTTGTTTCATTGTCATTTCTCAAATGCCTACCTAACATGATGCCTGGCACTTAGTAAGAGTGCAATAGAAATGTGTTGATTGAATAAGCACATTGATATTTTATATCTAAAAATATTTCCTTGTTCTCACAACTTTATTACATTCATTAAATACATTCTTTATAGGTTCGGTGGCTCAGCCTGTAATCCTAGCACTTTGGGAGGCCGAGGCAAGTGGATTGCCTGATCCCGCGGGTTTGAGACCAGCCTGGGCAATTTGGAGAGACCTCGTCTCTACGATAAATAAAAAATTAGCTGGGCATGGTAGTGTGCACCTGTGGTTCCAGCTACTTGGAAGGATGGGGCAGAAGGATCGCTGGAGCCCAGCAGGTCGATGCTGAGGTGACCATGAGCGTGCCACTGCACTCCAGCCTAGGTGAAAGAGTGAGATTACAACTCAAAAAAAAAAATTACGTTCTTTATATAATTCTTTTTGGAATTCTTTAAAAGTATTTTTGCTGCACACTGAGAAGATGACTATAAACCCTATTTAACAGGCATCACCAATTAAACTGAGAATTCAAGAACCTTCTGGAACTCAAATGATGTCACTATGCCTGCTCTGTGGCAAATGAGGGGAAATGATTATAATGAAAGAGAAGTCCACAGAGACCAGGTTATTGAGGGTCTTGTGAGCCTGAATAAGGAGTCTGAACTATGTTTTCAGGTAATTAGGAAGCTACTGGAGGTTTTAGGCAGTAGTTTATGCTGAGACACTGGGCATCACAATATGTGGTTGATAAGGCCCACTACATTGCTCTGAGGGTAGAATTGTCCATTTTTAAAAATTAAGTGACCTATCTGTTAAGATGCCTCATCTTCTGATGATGCATAGCTTAGCAAGATTGGTTGTGCCAAGTAGCATAGTACTAGCTAGAACTACAGAGTCAAACCATGTTCAGAGTGCTCAATTTCACCCCTCAACCTTCTCTAACCAAAGTGTGACCTGTGCACCAACAGTAGCACCACACCTGGGAGCTTATAAAGCATGCAGAATCCCAGGAGGTCTTCTCAACTGGAATCTGCATTTTATCAAGATCCCCCAGTGATTTAGATGCACATTAAACTTGAAGAAGCACTGCCCTAAAGCATAGCATATTGATTGATCCCTTCACTGTTAGCTCTAAGCATAGAATATTGATTGATCCCTTCACTGTTAGCTCTTTAAGGAACACAGCAGAACGGGGTAGATAAGAGAACACTTTCTATCCATAGTCTAAGCCATATGTTGATCTGCTGCTGTGGCAGTGACTTCTGTCCTGACCAAGTGTGTGAAAGTATCCAGAGATCAGAAAACTTGAGAACTGCTACATTAGAGCAAAGTAAAATGAAGACTGAAAAGCCTCTTGTGGGAAACAAGAAACTTTTCGAGGAGACTTTTGGGTAAGCAGGATGGAACCTACTGATGAGAAGAAAGAGATGACAAGAAGAAAGAAAAAGTCAACCTGCTTCTAAAACAAATGAACACTTCCATGAGGAAGAATGTCAGTGTCTAAATCAGGTTCTTAATGTTCTCTTTATTGTGACTTTTCTTCTGTCACATATAAGTGAATTGCTGAAACCAGGAATGCTGCCCACCTAGGTCTCTGCTATTCTCTCTGCCTAAATGATCTTCAACCAGGTATTCATATAGCCAATTTTCTCACCTCCCCCAAGTCCTTTATTAAAAGTTACCACACCAGTGATGCTCACCCAACCACTCAATTTAAAATTGCAACCCACCCTGCTCACATTTTCAACTCCCTTCAGCCAGCTTTACTTCTTCTTTTTCCATAGCACTTGCCATCTGCTAAAATACCATATAACTCATGTATTTATTATGTTTACTGATACTATCCCCCATTACTAGAATGTAGCTCCATGAGGGAAGGTTTTTTGTTTGTTCTCTTATCTATCTCAAACATCTATTCTAGAGCATAGGTATGTCTACAATAAATATTTTTTAAATGAGAGAGAGTTTTGTGGATAGAAGTAGTGGAACTTAAGAGATCAAAGTTGGCTGTTAGACTCAGGCAGAATCTTGATTTGAATCCAGGTTCATGATTTTTGTCAAGTTATTAAATTCTCTAAACCTCGATTTTTCTCACACGTAAAATCTGCCTCACAGGGTCGCAGTGAGAATAAATAATATCTGAACGCTGCAATTCACCTGGCGCTTAGCAATTGAACATTCACAGCTGCTATGGTCATCACCTTATTATTAATTACTTTATCTTGTATGATCCCGGCAATCAGTATCCCAGGTTTGCTGATTGGATTGAAGGCAGGGGGCAGCCCCAGGTTCATTTTTGCTACATAAAGAGTAGTTCAATTTTCCATTGCTCAAGAAGATAATATCCTTCCAAACACAAAGACACACATACAACACACTTAAGTCATGGCACGTCTGTGCTAGAAGCATTGTGAAAGGTCATTTAGCTGAAGCTTTATATTATCTTAACAGCTAAGGATATGAAAGGCTGCGGTAAAGAGGATTTTTTAAAGTCACAAAGCTTGTTAGTGTAAAGTGGAATCTGAAATCCAAGTTTCTAGATTTCCAGGACAAGATTATTTCTAATCCATCCAGACTTTTCACATTGTACAAACTTAGCATTGAGAAGTAGAAGATAATTTGAGATTATGTCTGAGAAGGACCCAAAATGCCTTTCTAGTACTCAGCAGCCTGACAAAACATGCTCATCATCATTATAACTCATAACTTAATGATTTTCACAAGAATAAACATTAGACAAATCCTGTTTATATCCTGAAAGAACACTAAAGTCCTTCATATAATCATATACAAGATTCTAATCAAGAAAAGGCCAGTCCATCAAGTCATTACAGCAGTTTTTTTCAACTTTAATACATTAATTTTAGATCTTTTAGGCTGTGCCTATAAATTGCATGTTTGGATTGAAATGTATTAACCAATTTCATCAACTATTTTGGCTGATTTTTTCCTGAATTTTGTCTAAAAGTATAGTAAAGTGCATGGGATTTAGTTTTGTTATTATTAGTAGTAACTCCTAAATACATATCCAAAATTGGCCCACATACTTGTATGTAGGTAACCATAAAGTTGGCTTTTCCATTTGTACAGGCAAATGACTGAATGATATGCACTAAAAGGGAAGCTGTATAAAAGTTCAAATATGCAAGATATAACAGACTGGTCTGTGATTATGCAAGCCTCAAAAAAAAAATTGCTAAAAATAAACCAAGGAAACAAACAAAACTGTTGCTATGGAAATATGCTTGAATCACTGAAAACAAATTAAAGATCCCTCCTATTTGCCAAACATTACCTCTCATCCTCTGCTGCACAGTACATGCCTGTGCAAATCAACATCATAAAACAATATATGGAATGCAGCACCATAGTAGACCTCCAAGACAGTGCAAAACACTGAATAATAGGAAAGCTCCCACAGGTAGTTGATTACCTGAAAAATCTTATCTTTTAATCCAACTTAAATTCGCTCATTTATCCAACAAATATTTGTTAAGCATCTGCCAAGTAAGATTTGAAGCATCAGGAATTCAAAGATAAATGATATTTTTATATATTACCCAGCTGAGAACTAGGGAAAGAAAGTCCAGACCAAATTTGTTTTCAAAACAATGGGTAGATAAGGAAATGAGAATAAAAACACCCATGATAGTTGGAGCAGATGTCACAAAGCTCTCGCTGTTGGGCAGACTAAATGTATAATTATACGGGGCTAATTTAGGAGGGAAAACAAACAAACAGGAAATGTAAACATTGTTCCAACAGACTAAATCTAAGTCTCAGGGGTTGAATAGGAAATATAAACAGTAATTTTATCATGGCTAAGCAGGAAATATACAATCAAGAAAAGGCAAGCACCTCTCTAGAACCAGTAATAAGCACATAGAATGCGAGCACGTGAATAAATGGTATCCTGAGTCTAAAGCACATCGGAACATCCACTGAGGAAGAGAGCCATGGCATTATCACAGATGAGCACTCCCCTGCACAGGGATGAAGACACCTCAGAAGTAAGCTAAATTTATTCCCACCCCATTCTTACTCTTACAGTACCCAGACAGGGGAACACAGAAATAGGCAACAGAATAGGTGGGACAGGGCAAAATGCCAAATAGACTATCAAAAGGTTTGGGGTCATTCTAGCCTTCTGAGAATCAAATAAATAAACATTGCCTATCTGTTTAGCTCTGGAAAAGTGAAAGAATGGGGAGTGTTTGGCAATCCAATTTAGCTTTTCTCTAGGTGCCAATAAAAGATTGGGGAAGGTTTCTTCAGTTTTTAGGGCCCTAGACTTCCTACTCCCTGCTACTAAATCATGGCAGTCAATGATTTCCTTAATAATCTCATAAAAGAAACAGACCAACTCCCTCGTGTGTATCTGCTCTAAAGTTTCTGCAGTTCTCTCTAAGGCAACATCATTTGTGTGGCAGAAGCACAAACTGAAGAAATTGGACAGCCTGGGTCAGAATCAGACCTTACTAGTTGTGTGGTCTTAGAAGAGTTCATATTGCTAAGCCCCAATGTCCTCATTTTTAAAAGGGGGAAGTTAGTATGAAACTACCATAGGAGCGGAGCTCGGTGGCTCAACCTGTAATCCCGCGCCTTTGGGGGGCTGAGGTGAGTGGATTGCCTGAGCCCGCGGGTTCGAGACCCGCCTGGGCAAGCAAGACCTCATCTCTACAATAAAATCAAAAAATTAGCTGGGCGTGGTAGCGCGCGCCTGTAGTTCCAGCTACTTGGAAGGCTGAGGCGGAA